>PITA01000890.1:210657-228711 GCA_004023965.1 Spilogale gracilis
TTTTTAAAGATTTTATTTATTTGACAGAGAGAAACAGCCATAGAGGAAACACAAGCAGGAGGAGTGAGAGAGGGAGAAGCAGGCTTCCCGCTGAGCAGGGAGCCTGATGTGGGGCTCGATCCCAGGTCTCCGGGATCATGACCTGAGCCGAAGGCAGTCGCCCAACCAACTGAGCCACCCAGGTGCCCCTCTAGAAATATTTAAAAGGTAACATCAGTAGTACTTGATTAGTTAGGTTTGTATGTTGTGAGAATGGGAAGATCCAGGACTAAGTCAAAGTCTCTAACATGGGTAACTAGGTGGATAATAGTGCTATATTCATGAATAAGAGGAACACAGAAGGAGAGGAACATTCAGGAGGGGAAGATTTTGAATATTTATAGTGGAAGTACTTATGAGGTTCCAGGTAGGGAGGTCCAACAGGCAGCTGGGTGTATGGGTTAAAGTGAGGAGATATCTGATTTAGTAGTTAAAACCAAGGAGGGGATGAGATCACTTTGGAAATATGTATAATGCAAGAAGAGGATCTCATTGATATTGAAATCCTGAGATTTATTAGCATTTAAAGAATAAGAGGATAAAGGAGAGCCAGGAGCGATGACAGCCATAGAAACAAGGAAACTGAAGGTTTAAAAACAGGAGCCATGGATGCTATCAGATGCAGTTGACAGATCAAATCTGTTAGGTTTGGAAACTATGAAATTATTATGACCAGAAGGATAGCACTTGAAGTAGAATGGTGGGGATGTATGCAGACAACAGTGCATTGGGGAGTGCCTAAGTGAGGAAGTAGAGGCAGTAAATGTGAACAACTCTTGAGATATTTGGATGAGAAAAAAAATAGCATCAGGGTAGAAGCTAGGTAGAGATGTGGGGTCAACAAGTAAAAAAGGATAAGGTATTTCTGTCTGTCAAATAAATAAATAAAATCTTAAAAAAAAAACACACAAGCAAATCGAATCCAACATTACATTTAAAGAATCATTCATCAGGATCAAGTGGGATTTACACCTGGACCACAAGTGTGGTTCAATATTCACAAATCAATCAGTGTGATATACCACATTAATAAAGAAATGATACAAACCATATGATCCTCTCAATAGATACAGAAAAAGCATTCGACAAAGGACAGCATCCATTCTTCATAAAAATCCTCAACAAAGTGGGATAGAGGGGACATACCTCAATATTAAAGAGGCCATAAACAAAAGAGCCATAGCTAATATCATTTCCCCACATGGGGAAAAACTGAGAGCTTTTCCTCTGTACTCAGGAACAAGACGGGGATGTCTATTCCCACCATTGTTATTTTACATAGTAGTGGAAGTCCTAGCCACAGCAGTCAGACAACAAAAAGAAATAAAAAGTATCCAAATTGGCAAAGCAGTCAAACTTTCACATTCACAGATGACATGATACTCTATGTAGAAAACCTGAAAGACTCCACCAAAAAATTGCTAGAACTGATACAGGAATTAAGTAAAGTCCCAGGATGTAAAATCAATGTACAGAAATCTGTTACATTTCTATATACCAGTAATGAAGCAGCAGAAAGAGAAATTAAGGAATTGATCCCATATTCAGTTGTACCAAAAACTATAAGATACCTACTAATAAACCTGACAAATGAGTTAAATATGTATACTCTGAAAACTATAGAACACTTATGAAAGAAACAGAAGAGGACACAAAGAAATGGAAAATCATTCCATCCTCATGGATTGGGAGAATAAATATTGTTAAAATGTGTATACTACCCAAAGCAATCTATACATTTCATGCAATCCCTATCAAAATATCACCAGCATATTTCATAGAGCTAGAATAAACCATCCTAAAATTTGTATGGAAACACAAAAGACCCTGAATAGCCAAAAATCCTGAAAGAGAAAGGCAAAGCTGGAGTCATCACATTTCCAGACTTCAAGCTGTATGAGAAAGCTGTAGTCATCAAGACAGTATGGTACTGGCACAAAAACGATGCACAGATCAATGGAATTGAATAAAAAATCCAGAAATGAACCCACAACGATATGGGCAATTAATCTTTAACAAAGCAGGAAAGACTAGCCAGTAGGGGGAAAATCCCAGTTACTTCAACAAATGATGTTGGGAAAACTGGACAGTCACAGACCAAAGAATGAAACGGGACCATTTTCTTATACCAGACACAAAAATAAATTCAAAATGGATGAAAGACCTAGATGTGAGACAGGAAACCATCAAAATCCTGGAGGAGAACACAGACCCGAGACCTCTTTGGTATAGGCTGCAGCAACTTCTTACTGGACATGTCTCTGGAGACAAGGGAAACAGAAGCAAAAATGAACTATTTGGATTTCATCAAGATAAAAAACTTCTGCTATCTTGGAACATTGAAAAAATAAAATAAAATTAAATAAATTTAAAAAGATAAAAAGCTTCTGCACAGCAAAGGAAACAATCAACAAAACCGAAAGGCAAACTATGGAATGGGAGAAGATACTTGCAAATGACATATCTGATAAAGAGATAGTATCCAAAATCTATAAGGAACTTATCAAAATCAACACCCCAAACCCAAATAATTCAGTTAGGAAATGGACAGAACACACGAATAGACACTTTTCCAAAGAAGACATCCAGATGGCTAAGAGACAACATGAAAAGATGTTCAGGGGCACCTGGGTGGCTCAGTTGGTTAAGCGACTGCCTTCAGCTCAGGTCATGATCCCGGAGACCCGAGATCAAGTCCCACATCGGGCTCCCTGCTCGGCAGGAAGCCTGCTTCTCCCTCTCTCACTCCCCCTGCTTGTGTTCCCTCTCTGGCTGTTGTTTCTCTCTGTCAAATAAATAAAATCTTTAAAAAAAAAAAAAAGAAAAGATGTTCAACATCAGTCGTCATCAGGGAAATGCAAATCAAAACCACAACGAGATACCACCTGACACTGGTCAGAATGGCTTAAATCAACAACATGGGAAACAGCATATGTTGGTGAGGATGCAGAGAAAGGGGAACACTTGTATACTGTTGGGAATGCAAGCTGGCACAGCCACTCTGGAAAACAATTTGGAGGGTCCTTGGGAAGTTAAAAAGAGAACTATCCTATGATCCAGCAATTTCACTACTAGGTACTGATTCACTCTGATGTTTATAGCAGCATTAGCAACAATAGGCACAGTATGGAAAGAGCCCAAATGTCCACCAACTGATGAACAGATGAACAAGTGGTGTGTGTGTGTGTGTGTGTGTGTGTGTGTGTGTGTGTGTACACACATACAGTGGACTATTACTCAGCCATGAAAAGAATGAAATCTTGCCATCTGTGATGAAGTGGATGGAGCTGGGGAGTATTATGCTAAGCAAAATAAGTCAGATAGAAAAAGACAAATACCATGTAATTTCACTCATATGTGGAATTTAAGTAACAAAACAGATGAACATAGGGGAAGGGAAGGAAGACGAGGCAAACCAGGAAACAGACTCTTAGCTATAGAGAACAAATTGAGGGTTCCTGGAAGGGAGGTTGTGGGGGGCTAAATGGGTGAGGGGTATTAAGGAGGGCACTTGTTGTGATGAGCCCTGGGCATTATGTGTAAGTGATGAATCACTAAATTCTATGCTTGAAGCCAGTTTTACACTATAGGCTTACTAACTAGAATTTAGTTCTTTTAAAATTTTTTTTACAGACATTGCTATTTTTAATTTTTAGGGTTTTTTTTAAGGATTTTATTTATTTATTTGACAGAGAGAGAGAGAGATCATAGACAGGCAGAGAGGCAGGCAGAGAGAGAGAGGAGGAAGCAGGCTCCCTGATGAGCAGAGAGCCTGATGTGGGCCTCGATTCCAGGACCCTGAGATCATGACCTGAGCTGAAGGCAGAGGCTTAACCCTCTGAGCCACCCAGGCGCCCTAGTTTTTAGTTTTTTAAATTTAAATACAGTTTAGTTTAGTTAACATATAGTCTATTATTCATTTCAGGGGGAAGAACTAGAATTTAAATAGAAACTTGAAACATTAAAAAAAATAGGTATCATTTTTGGCAGTTCACCTATCCTCAGCATGTTAGGATAGGCCCACTCCTAACATTTGCAGAGCCGGGGACAAGAGTACAAATGGAGGTTCACATATCATTTTATCTAAATATTTAAAAGTTATAAATCACAGGGCACCTGGGTGGCTCGGTGAAGTGTCTGCCTTCGGCTCAGGTCATGATCCTGGGGTCCTGGGCTTGAGCCCCACATGAGACTCCCTGCTCAGTGGGGAGCCTGCTTCTTCCTCTCCCTCTGCCTGCTTCTCCCCCTGCATTTGCTCTCCCTCTCTGTCAAATAAATAAAATCTTTGAAAAAAGTTATAAATCACACAAATAGGCTATTAAGTGCAATATGTTTTTTCTTCCACCTTGACAAATATACCATCATAATAATCTTGAGGGCAGGATCCAATTTAGAATTCTTGGCCTGCTCAGAGCTTTGTGCCTGACCAGTGATGGTGCACTTCTCTTCCCAGCCCAGCTCAGGACCACCTTGGAAGGAATCTCCTGCAAGAGCGTGTGGATGCTGCAGGCCATGTATTCAAGGCCCTTCTAAATAAATGGCCATCCATTGGCAGCCCTCAGATCTAGGGCGCTCATGCCTTGCTGTGATTGGCTACAGGACGGTGAACCACAAGAAGACACATGAGCAGGCCCTAAAGGCAGGCTGAAGTCATTTGCGGGGGGATTCTTGGGTCCTGGGTGGCCAAACTCGTATCTGAAAGGACATAGCACGGACTCCAGGGAGGTCCAGCCTACTAGCTCTGTGGACTCTTCTCCCCTGGAGAAGGGTTGTAGCCAATGGAGGAAGGCCAGAGCAGAATTTGTTATGTAAACTAGGGTAGTGTCACAGGCCAGAGATCTTCTAGTGTTCAACATTGTTCCTAGGGCTTTCCCCCTCTGGGGAAACATGGCTCGAAGACATTCCAGTTAAGTAGAATGCAATGCCCGTACGAGGCAGAGGCCAGGGACATTTGAGTCACCTTCTGATGAGGAAACCAAATAAAGTCAAGCAAGAACAGATGAAGAAAGGGTCTGCCAGCAGTAGGCCACTCGATGGAGGGCTGCGCCTTGCCCCTACTGGGACCTGGGTGGGTAGAAGAGGAGCCCAGGTTGTCTCTAAGGTCTCCCTCTATGAGACAGGAGCAATCCCGGATCTTAGCCAGAGAGATCCACTGGAACGTATCCCAGGTCATGCTGTGCTGTCGTCACAAAAGGGTAGGGCCTGGATGCTGCTGGAAAATGGAGAGAGTGCAAAAGAGAAAGCATTTGGCAGGGTGGCTCCGCTTCCAAGTGTGCTCACGAGTGGAGAGGGGGTGATTGGTTCTGCAGCCCTTATCCCAACCAGAAGGCAATAGTCCCACCAGTAGGCCAGTCCGTTTTGCTCTCATTCCAGACTAGAAAAGGAACCTTCAGGAACTTGGGTTTCCTGGCTACCTCATTACCAGTGAGGCCTCACATGCCAGTCGCATAGCACAGAGCTGATTCTTTCACACAACATAAAGTTTCTGCTTTATCAATTAATTTCATTGGCTTGAATCAGGTCTTCAAGAGGAGGACTGACTTTGAGAAAATGAAGTGCCCCGCTGAGCAAAGCCAAGCTGCTGGCTCTGACTTTTCCTTTTCTCTCCCTCTTTTCTCTTTTTCTGTCTGTCTTCCTTCCCTCCTGCCCCCCCCCCACCTTGTCTCTCTCTCCCTCCCTCCCCCTCTACTGGCTTCCTCTCTCTTTCCTCTCCCTGCTTTCTCTCAGTCTCTCTCACCCCTTCCCTCCTCCCTCTGTTTTTTTCCCTGCTGGCTCTTTCTTCTCTCCTCTGCTCCTAGTCCCCCACCTTCTTCCCTCCTTCTTCCCTTTCCAACTCCCTTTGGAAACCATTGCGAAAGTCAGTTGATCATTTACATTTTCAGATGTTGCAGTCTACAGTTTATTAATATTTTACCAGAATCTAACTTTCCTTTCCTTTCCAGACCTTAGAGATTTTAATATAGTAGATCAGGAGATTCAAGGGACATGCTCATGTTGCCTGAGATCATACACCTGAAATTCTGCCTTTTTTTTTCTCAGTTCTGGATGAGGCCTCATGGGGGAGCTGCTATCTCACTGTAGATAAGAGTATACTGTTTCCAACAGGGACTGACCTTTACAGGTTGGAATGAAGTGTGACTTTGCTATAGAGAAAAAGGTTTTCTCAATTGTTATTTTTCTGCAGGTGTCTTTATTTCCTTCCTTACAAGAGCCCATAAACACGTTTTAATCAAGTTTCGAGCTGCATGTTGCCTGAGCAAAATAAAATCTCAAAGTGAAAAAATAGGATGTTCATTGTGGAAAGATTTTACTTGTTGAACATTCAAATAAAAGACAATTTCAAGTATTTTTTTCTTCCATGGGGGGATTTCACATAGAGCGTCCTCAGAGAAAGAGTTCATTGTATATTAATTTTGTCATTATAGCTACATCAGATATGTAAATCTTAAAAAATATCTGTGATAAGAAAATGAAAATGGATTATATGGGCATACTTTGCAAATTAAGTTACAAACACAAATCTTGTCTGTTTCTATTGATGACCCACAGGCACTGAAGATCCTTAGCATCTCCTGAAACATCAGAAAAGAAATGGTTTTGCCTAGCAGAGCTTTATTGCTGAGCAGAGTTCTCCTCTGTGTGTATATTTTTAAAAATTTTGATTGGCCAGAACATTTGACAAGATTAAAGATTATTTATATTGTGTCCCTCATTTTGCAGTAGAGGAAACCGAAGTCCAGGAAGGGACTTCTCCAGGGTTACACAGTTGCAGTACTTTTCCAACTGTGTTCCATAGGATCCTAGTAAGTCTTGGACATACTTTCAGGGCCATCAGGGCGGTACTGATTGGCCATCCTAGGGTCCAGTCTCCTGTTTTGACCAGGACATCCCTACTTTTATCTGTGGAGTTAGGTATAATGTTTGGGGACTATTAAGCCAGTGTACTTCCTTCCTTGCTAAGCTCTAGTTCCTAACTGTCCCGAGGTTTCTGGATCAAAAGTCATGACTGGCCAACACAGGTCACAGGGTTTCTGCCATAATTTCTGTAGGTTGTTTCTTCTACCATTAAGGTTTAGTCATTCGACTTACTGCCCCAGAAAAAGGAGCTGGCTAAGACCTAAGAGAAGTCTCTACCACAAAAGTAAAGAAGGGAAAAGAAAATCCACCACTGTGCTTAAGTAGACTTTGGGAAGAATAGAAGGCTGATGTCAGGGAAGATAGTGTGAAACGGGAGCCTTACCCCCCTCTATAGGTTTAGGTCTTAGACTTGGGAGTCTATTACACAGGGAAAACTCAAAGCAAAGAGACTTCTTTCTCATTCTCTGTTTCGAGCCTTAGCAAGTGATGAAGTAAGGTGGCTAGATAGATGGATTAGGCTCTCCATGGCCTGCACATGATATGCAGCAGATCCAGAACTTTCTAGGTTTCACACACATGAGACAATCAACAGAAGCCCGGGGTCAGGCCAAGGAAGTGGTTGTAGGCAGAGACTTTAAGATTGTGACAAATGAGCTCCAGTGGTGAGTATATAACCCCAAAAGGTCAGATGGAACTGGTTACATCTCAGTGGTCACCAGTTCAAGGACCAGACTAGTGTAGCCATTTCCTTGCAGAGGCCAAAAAAGAATGAGAAGAGCCACTCACTGTGGGTCCCATTTGTTTCCTCCTACTGTTGAGGTGAAGTAAGCCACCTCTTCTCAACAGGATCAAAGGGTCAAGGAAGCAATATGAGAGAATAAGCATTTGCCTGAAAGAGACTGGCATCCAAAACATACTGCTTAAACCAGCACAGTTTCAGGGGTTGAAGAAAGCCCCAGGACTTTCAGGCCCTCACTGTTACTTCTTCCTTTGCTCCTTGTTGAATATGTTCAGGGTTTGGTCACTCAGAGCTCCTAGGACACAGGAGGTGGTGTGATGAGGTGGAAAGCCAGGAGAACTGAAGTGTTTTTGTTGTTGTTGTTAAGTAAGCTCTACAGTCAACATGGGGCTTGAACTTATGACCCTGAGATCAAGAGTCATATGCTCCACCAACTGCACCAGCCAAGTGCCCCGGGAGAGCTGTGACTCTGGGGAAGTGACACCACTTTACTGGCCTGCAAATTCTGGATCTGTGCAATTGGGGTGACTAATCCTATGAGATTCCTTCTAGCATTTGTATTCAAAATTATAGAAATCCCAGTGTTTCTTTTGGTGGAGCCCAAGAGCCCCTTCTAAGTTCCTCCTCTGGCAGATAAAAATGAAGTTCAAGAGAGAGAGTCAGCCTCACCTGGGGCATTAGGTGGTGGGGTCACCAGAGCTCCTCTGGTCTCTGGTCTTACCACTTCAGGACTTAGATGTGGCCAAAGAATGTGGAGGGAAGGAAGCTGTGGGGACTGACTCAATTAACTAAGTTTGCAAGAGACTGATGGAGTTCTCTTTTCAGTCACCTCAACTCTTGGGCTCTAGAGGAAGCTTAAAAAAAGACAAATACCTACCTGCTTTTCCAGTGTCTTCAGAAGCTCTATGCATGATATCCTGGGGCCTTAATTACCATGGGAGGTTGGGTCTTGGTGTTTCCCACTTAACTCCAGAGTGCCACTCACATATAAGAATTCAGAGATGTTTGTTCCAGGTGCTTTGACATCGTGTGACACTCTGCCTGTAGGGAACTGAGAGGAATAGGGCTTCCTCAGTCACCCTGGTGATTGATGTGGGCCCTTCCCTTCTATTTACCATTAATGAATTAGCCAAATCCCAGAATTTGAGAATTTCTGCATATCAAATAGAAGGGAAACTATTTTAGGACAGATAAGCCACGAAGAGTCACCCAGATCTGAGTCAAGACAGAGTTAAGGGTGGAACCCTAAGTAGAAATTTGAGTCCTGCTGAAGAGACCCACAGTACAGATCATGATGCAACAGTGTGATTTAAACAGAAATAGAGCCGCATTCTCCGCCCTTTAGGAAAGTATACATGAAGAAGCAAAACTCCTATCAGGAGATGTCTTGGCATGTGTGGGCTCAGAGTAGAGGCAGCCTGCTGACCTCCATGGTCAGTGTCAGTGGCTGTCACATCCTGATGATACTGGGACTGAGATGAGAATTAGTTTTTCAATGAGCAGGACCCCTGTTCTTGGGCAAAGCTGTGGACCTGGGACTCAGTCCAACTGTGGCTTCTTTGACTGGACTCCAAGCAGGCCTCACCCATCTGTTGCCACATGGTTGCTTCACATAGTCCTGTTACCATGCAGTTCAGTCCATTACCTCTTCCCATTAGTTACATTTGAGTTCCCAGGAAATGGTCTTTCTTTAAAAGATTTTATTTATTTATTAGACAGGGAGAGAGATCACAAATGGGCAGAGAGGCAGGCAGAGAAAGAGGGGGAAACAGCCTCCCCGCTGATCAGAGAGTCCGATGTAGGACTCGGTCCCAGGACCCTGAGATCATGACCTGAGCCGAAGGCAGAGGCTTAACCCTCTGAGCCACCCAGGTGCCCTGGTCTGTGGTTTTTTTTTTTTTTTTTATGGATGCTCTAGAAGTCCCCAAAGCCGCAAGCAAGATGTATTGTCTCCTTAGGTCTTATCTTCTCTACTACATGCTGCTCTGTAATGGCGTCAACCTCAAAGGGTGGGGCTTGTTGTTCTGTGGCTCCCTGTTCATAAAACTGCCCCTACTGCCCCTTCTGACTATCAACTGCAGCTGGAACCATTCCCCCCAATTCCCCTATATTTAGTGCGTTCCAAAAAAAAAAAAAAACTACCCCCAAACAGTACACCTCTTGTCAGGGTGGTGGCATGTATTTGAAGTAGAAAGTGGTCCAGGGAATCCACTTTGCTCGGCTGGAAATATCAGTCTAAGATCTGACTATAGAGGGCCATTCTACATATCACACCCATTAGCTGTCTTGTTGTTTTAGCCTCATGCCAGGCCTGCCAGATTAAGAATTCTTCTCATTTTATAAAAAAGGAAACCAAGGTTCAGAGAGGTTAAGTAGCCATCTAAGGCTACTGTCCACTGTTGACTGATGAATAGTCCTCTTCTGTCTGGGAGATTTGTTTGCTTTGAGCTATTTATGGAGTCCCAGCAGAATGCAAATGGGGTGGAAAAGGACAAAGGCAGTATTTGGCCAGGCAGACCAGACTCCTTTACTCTGGTGGTCAATGGAATGAAAGAAAGAATAGCCAGTTCCATCTCAGCTTTAAGGCTATGCACTAGTAGGTGGCTTGTTCCTACTAGAATGGCAACTAGAAGCCCAGTCAGCCTGACTCTGATGCCCAAGCTTTCCATATCACCCCACATGGCTAGCTACACTCATTTTGAGGTCTAAGCATTCACTGCTTTTCTCTAGAGGCATCCCTTTGTCCTTGTGAGGTTCTTTGCCACCTGGCAACCAAGTGACTAGGTCTTCACTTTACTGCAGAGCAATCCACTCCTAGCATTGGCTTTTTTCCCTTTTCCACTTTCTTTTCATCCCACTGGAAACTGCATCAATAGGTCAGTGAAGATATTTATTCTACATACAGGAGAACCAGTCATCAGTGAAGAGCAGGGCAGCAGGTGCTTCCCCTTAGGAGTCCTGCCTGCGATATGGCCACAGCCTTCAAGGGGAATCTTGAGCAAACTTATCTTCAGCACTGCTCTAATTCTGCCACATGGCATCGTTAATCTTTTGTCCTCTGAATCTCCGTTTATGAAGTTGAGGGTTTGGATGTGATTGAAAGCTTTAATTTCCTCTTGAATCCCTCTGCCCCTTTATGCTTTTGTTGAGGCACTATACTTGTAAGGGGGGGAGTCAGCTGGTTAAGGAAGTTGGAAGTGCAGGGGAGTCTCCTGCACACCATTTAGCAACCTTGTGTGGTCCATGAAGTTTCTAGTGCTCAGGTCTAGAGAGAAACTTCCTCCCCGATCATTCATAAACAATAACCAGACCACAGACTAACTGAAACCTTCCCTGACTGCCCTGTGTCAGAATGTGGGAAATAGACCTTCATTCTTGGTGCCAGAAAGAAAAAAAGAAAAAAGGTGAGCAAGTGGCTATCAGTTACCATTTCAGGCATGGTCAGAACATGGGAACTCCCAGATCTACTCCCACAGAAGCATGAAATTGAATTGGGAATTCTGGGAGGGACAGGTCAGAATGTAGGCAGCAGAGAGATCACACAACTTAAGTGTGGCCCTTGGGAGTTTTGGTCACCTTGATACCCTCTCCCTAGCCAACTAGTAGGTCTCAGTGGTATGTTCAAAGCAGAGGAGCCATGCAAGCCCTGTCACCAAGCTAGATAGGGAGACTCATGGTGCCTTGTCCATGCAAGGTGACTAAGAAGACGACTCTACATTGAGAACTAGCACATAAGTCTGTTACTGACTTCTCCCTGTATGTGTGTATTTTCTTTAAAAATTAAAAACAAACATCCTTCATGGTAGTTACATGTAACCATCAAATTATAGAAATGTAAATCATGGTTCCTAAAGAAGTGATAAGACAGTGACAACTGATGGAATGAAAGGAAGGCAATGAGATTTCAAACTTCCCTTATTTCTGTTCCATTGAAAATTTCCCCCATTGAGCAGACGCTGGTGGGGTGTGTGGTGTACATACCATTTTATCTACCATCTCCTCAGAGGGAAATGTTTTTGTTGGAGAGGGAGTTGCACTTATTCCTTTAAAATAGAAAGCACTATGGCAACTGAAAACTTCATTTGCAATAGCCTTGTGTCTATGACTATTCAGATAAAAGTACCAGGCAATAAAAAATATATAAGAAAATATAGGGAATGCTATATAACTGATTTGAGCCATAAACTGTATCAACCTCAACATTTTGTAAGAATATCTCTTCAGTTTGAGTTGCACATTTCTTTTATTAAAAATATTTTATTTATTAAGAGAGAGAGTGAGTGAGAGAGAGCATGAGAGGGGAAAAGGTCAGAGGGAGAAGTAGACTTCCTCGCAGAGCTGGGACCCCGATGCAGGACTCGATCCCGGGACTCCAGGATCATGACCTGAGCTGAAGGCAATGGCTTAACCAACTGAGCCACTCAGACGCCTCAAGTTGCACATTTCTGAAGAATATCAAGTTGAAGGACAAATTCAGCAACTTGGACATGGCCTCAGATTGTTCTGGTGAATAATCATGAACAATTTTCTCTATAATCTCATCATAACCCTTTGTCTTTACACATATCAGGCACAATGTAAGCTTTCTATAGAAAACAGTCTCTGTGCAAATTCTGGAGATTGTGGGTAATAGCAACAATTTAGTAACAGTAATAGCTATTTTGAAAGTCAGTAAAATGGTTTTTTAAAAAATCCTATCCTGGGTGCCTGGGTGGCTTAGTGGGTTAAAGCCTCTGCCTTTGGCTTAGGTCATGATCTCAGTGTCCTGGGATCAAGGCCTGTATTGGGCTCTCTGCTCAGCAGGGAGCCTGCTTCCTCCTCTCTCTCTGCCTGCCTCTCTGCCTACTTGCGATCTCTCTCTCTCTCTTGTGAAATAAATGAATGGAATCTTTAAAAAAAAGTCCCATCCTGTGCCTTCTTCAAAACCTGTGGTTGCTGTGTATCGGGGTTATTGAATTTGCATTGGGATTATATTGTTGCAGCAAAACAAGTCTGCTCTGTCCCTCCTAGGCATTGATTTCTTTCTTGATTAGAGCCCTGATTGATGAACCAACTCTTTAGGCTACAAAAGTACAGTTTAAGGTGAAGGTTTCCAGAGCATGAATGCAAACTACTGGGGAAGGGGGTCCCTCTTTTGGTTGATGGGGCTTCCAATTTGGCATTCACAGGTGTAAGGCTCCTGGGAGACCAGATACATGCACAAGACATTCCCACTAAGCATGTTTTTGTTCCTAAGCCATGTTTTTTCCCCCCTGAAACCCTGTTGTCTTTTCTTTGATGAGTTAGGATGGGCAACCTAGAGGGAAAACTCATATGTCTCTTCTCTTTCTTCTTTAGAAGCCTGTAGGCAGTCTTGGGATTTCAGCCCCCTACCCTCTGCCATCTGGGCCTTGCCTTGTTCTCTTAGCTCTCCAAGGCCAAAGATACTTCTAAGAAGTTGACTTCCAAACAAAGCTCCAAAACAGAAACAGAAAAATGACCCTTCATGACTTCCCTTTTAGCTTTTAATAATTCTTTGCTTTAGTCTTCCCTAGAGAAGTTCCATCTAATCACAGCACTGTGACACCCTCCACTGGGGGTGAGGTGAGAATATGACAGAGCCCTTCACTCTGCCCAGGGCAGGCTTACCCACTACTTTGCTCCAAGGTTTGTAATTCTCTAGTTGTAGGTCCTTGATTACTATCATGGTGCCCACTCCCAAAAGAAGCTAGAATGAGATATGGGATTTGCCAAGGGCTCTTCTACTTTTTTAAAAATTTAAATTCTAGTCATTTGACATACAGTTGAATATTGGTTTCAGAACTAGAGTTCAGTGGCTCATCATTTACATATATAACACCCATTACGCATCATAACAAGTGCCCTCCTTAATGTCCATCACCCATCTATCACATCCCCCACCCACTTCCGTCCATCAACCTTCAGTTTCTTTTCTGTAGTTAAAAGTTTCTCATGATTTGTTTCCCTTTCTCCCTCTCTTTCTCCACCTCCCAAATGTTCATGTGTTTTATTTTTTAAAATACACATATGAGTGAGATCATATGGTATTTGCCTTTCTCTGATTGACTTATTTCACTTAGCATAATACACTCAAACTCCATTCATGTTGTTGCAAATGGCAAAGTTTCATTCATTTTGATGGCTGAGTAGTATTCCATTTTATCTATCTATCAATCTATCTATCTATCTATCTATCTATCTATCTATCTATCTATCTCCATTCATCAGTCGATGGGCATTTGGGCTCTTGCTGATAATGCTGCTATAAACATCAGGGTGCATGTAATTCTTCAAATGTGTATTTTTGTAACCTTTGGGTAGGTAAATACCTCATAGCGGGTGCCTGGGTGGCTCAGTGGGTTAAGGCCTCTGCTTTCAGCTCAGGTCATGATCTCAGGGTCCTGGGATCAAGGCCCGCATTGGGCTCTCTGCTCGGCGGGGAGCCTGTTTCCTCCTCTCTCTCTGCCTGCCTCTCTGCCTACTTGTGTTCTCAGTCTCTCTGTCAAATAAATAAATAAAATCTTTAAAAAAAATACCTCATAGCATAATTTTTGGATCATAGGGTAGTTCTATTTTTTAGCTTTTTGAAGAGCCTCCATACTGTTTTCCAGAGTAGCTATACCAGTTTGCATTCCCACCAGCAGTGCAAGAGGGTTCCCTTTTCTCCTCATTCTCACCAACATCTGTTGTCTTCTGTACTGTTAATTTTAGCCATTCTGACTGGTGTGGAGTGCTATCTCATCGTGTTTTTTTTTTAATTTTTAATTTTTTCCATAACACAACCACCCTATCACTCCCCTCCACCTCCCAGCAACCCTCAGTTTGTTTTCTGAGATTAAGAGTCTCTTATGGGTTGTCTCCCTCCATGGTCCCATCTTGTTTCATTTTTTTCCTCTCCCTAACCCCCATGACCCTCCACCCTACCTCTCAATTTCCTCATATCAGAGAGATCATATGATAACTATCTTTCTCTTATTCACTTATTTTGGTCAGCATAATACTCTCCAGTGCCATTCACATCATTGCAAACATCAGGAGTTCATCTTTTTGATTGCTACACAGTATTCCATCACACACACACTCACACACATACCACATCTTCTTTTTCCATTCATCTGTTGATGCACATCTGGGTTCTTTTCATAGTTTGGCTGTTGTGGACATTGCTGCTATAAACATTCAGGTGCATGTGCCCTTTCGAATCACTACCTTTGTATCTTTAGGGTAAACATGCAGTAGTGCAATCGCTGGGTTGTAGGGCAGCTATATTATTCAACTTTTTAAGGAATCTCCATACTGTTTTCCATAGTGGCTGCACCAGCTTGCATTCCCACCAACAGTGGGAGGGTTCCCCTTTCCCCACATCCTCACCAACATCTGTAGTTTCCTGACTTGTTATTTTTAGCCATTCTGACCGGTGTGAGGTGGTATCTCACTGTGGTTTTGATTTGTATTTTCCTCATGCTGAGGGCTGTTGAACACTTTCATGTGTCTGTTGGTCATTTGGATGTCTTCTTTGGAGAAATGTCTCATGTATTCTGCTCATTTCTTGATTGGATTACTTGTTCTTTGGGTGTTGAGTTTGGGGAGTTCTTAATAGATTTTGGATACTAGCCCTTTATCTGATGTGTCATTCACAAATATCTTCTCCCATTTTGTAGGTTCACTTTTAGTTTTGTTGGTTGTTTCCTTCACTGTGCAGAAGCTTTTTATCTTGATGAGGTCCTAATAGTTCATTTTTGCTTTTGTTTTCCTACCCCCAGTGACATGTCTAGTAAGAAATTGCTATGGCCAAGTTCAAAGAGGTTGCTGCCTGTGTTCTCCTCTAGAATTTTGGTGGTTTCCTGTCTCATATTTAGGTCTTTCATCCATTTTGAGTTTATTTTTGTATATGGTGTAGGAAAGTGGTCCAGTTTCATTCTTCTGCATGTTGCTGTCTTGTTTTCCCAGCACCATTTGTTGAAGAGACTGTTATTTTTCAATTGGATATTCTTTCTTGTTTTGTCAAAGTTTGGTTGCCTGTATAGTTGTGGGTCTATTTCTGGGTTTTCTTTTTTGTTGCATTGATCTATGTGTCTTTTTTTGTGCACTGAGAGCTCTTCTAACCATTCTTGGTAATTCGTGTTTTACTGTCCTCTGTATGGAGTTTTTGAACTCCCAAACAAAGAGGAGATTGCCAAGCTCGTGGATTTTTTTTTGAGTAGGCTGCATGCCAAATGTAGAGCCCATTGTGGGGCTTGAACTCATGACTGTGAGATCATAACCTGAGCTGAGATCAAGAGTCAGACACTTAACCAATTGAGCCATCTCAGTGCCCCTCAAGTCTGTGGATTTTAATGTGACAGTTGCTTCTTACTCTGTCTCTGGGAAATGAAGAGCAGCTTCTCATGCATTTCTTGAAATGACTGAAGTAAGAACTTTGAAAAATCTCATCTTTTAATTAGTTTTCCCATGATTCTGCTCAGCATTGGATGATAGGGAGTGCTACTTAAAGCATTTAATAAAGATAAATACTCCAGAGATAAAAATGGAAACATCCAGTTGAGAAACTGTCTTAATGAAGAAAAAAAATGTCTGTATTAGCACAATCCACTGCCTTCAAGAGGTTGAAGCAAAACTAATACTATTGGCTCTGTATACCAGTTCCATTCATGATGGCCAAGGACTGCCCAAGACACACAGTAATGTTTGCCTATGAAAGCGCATCACTGTATACAAAATTTCCTAATCCCTGTAGCATGGTGTGAAGTTAAGACTTGTATGGAAGACTAAGTTGGAGGCAGGTCAACAGAATGTCATTGTCAGGAGTAATGTTTGTGGGGCTTATGCTTTAAAGTTTTTAAGATATAGCAGCAGGATTTGGGGGTGCTTTTTGCCAAATAACCTACAAAATATAGCTTATTTTAATGTGTGGATGCTTGAAAAGGTCTCATGGATTTTCGACCATAATTTCTAGCCCAGGCCATTGTGCTCTTCCTCCCTGAAGGTAGCAGTGCTGTCACGCTGCCAGAACAGTCATGCATTCTTTCCCAAAGTTTGCTCATAATAGTTGTGGCTTTAGGCCCCATATCTAGGTTCTTTCCACCTTCTTTTTTTCCCCACATCCCAAGAAAGAGAGTGTTGCTGATATTCTCCTGGGTTTTATATGATTTGAATCAATTTAACAGGCACCATATTTTCCCTGTTGTGCCATTTACCTTAGTTCAATTTAAGGAGTGCCTGGGTGGCTCAGTTGGTTAAATATCTGCCTCCCTACTGCTCAGTAGGCAGTCTGCTGCTCCCTTTCCAGATTCCTCTGCGTGTGCTCTTTCTCTCTCTCAAATAAATAACCATAAAATCTTTAAAATAGTTCAATTTAAGAGAATTGGGTCCACTCTAGTGTTTGTTATGCAGACCCAAAAACAGTCACTGAAATGCTTCAAGGAAGAATCTATTTTGTATTCTATGGAATTGTCCTAAGGGATGTATCTTTCCTTGGAGTTAGAATCAAACTAATACTTGATAGTGATATTTAACTTCTCATCGAGAATTAGATATTCAGAGATATGGCAGTTCTTTCTAATTTGATAAAGAGATAAACATTTAGAGACTCCAGTGCTGAGTACACTTTGTGAACTTGATCACTTAGGACTTCTTGTGTGTGCCAAATATGGATGCAATGGTTGTTTGCTCTCCAAATAAATAGATTGTAGTGAGCTGGAAAGCATTTTGAATTAGTGTATCTTGAATGGATCTTTTATTCAGTGAGTAGCTTCTGGAAGTTCCGTGGAAGTAAGTCTGCTGTTGTTTGCAGGTAATAATTATGAAAATGTATCAGGTAAAATTATACATGAAAGTATATAAAGAATAAGTCATTGCTTTTCATTTTTATAACACAATCGTGTTTTCATATTTTCTCTACGTTTGTGATATTTCTAGAATAAGTAATAATATGTGTAAAAGAAAGCACACTGGGAACATACGCATGTGGAAAAAAGGAATTCACAACACAAAGAAGATTGTATAGTCATCACATTTCACCTGAAGGCAAAATGTCTCCCTTTTGCCCATTACCTTCTGTAGGATGTGTCAACATTGGGGAACTTATTGCTGGGTATGGCATTTATTTCCATGATGTATGAGCTAAATCATCAGGTGAAATATTCTGGACTCATCAACAACGCCGACTTTGTGTTTTAATGTGGGCACCCTCTAGAGTCCTGGCTTATGAACCTCACAAACGATGTGTCTTTTGGTGTTCTTTGATTTCTGGTTCTTGAAAACAGACATTGTTAGGGCACCTGGGTAGCTCAGTTGGTTAGGCGACTGCCTTCGGCTCAGGTCATGATTCTGGAGACCTGGGATCGAGCCCCACATCGGGCTCCCTGGTTGGCGGGAAGCCTGCTTCTCCCTCTCACTCCCTCTACTTGTGTTCCCTC
>PITA01000891.1:0-228609 GCA_004023965.1 Spilogale gracilis
GTCCTCCAGGTTACCCCTCATGCACCGCAAGTAAGTGAAACCATGTGATACTTGACTTTCTCTACTTGGCTTATTTCACTCAGCATAATCTCTTCCAGTCCAGTCCATGTTGCTACAAAAGTTGGATATTCATCCTTTCTGATGGAGGCATAGTATTCCATTGTATATATGTACCACATCTTCTTTATCCATTCATCTGCTGAAGGGCACCTTGGCTCTTTCCACAGTTTGGTGATTGTGGCCATTGCTGCGATAAACATTGGGGTACATATGGCCCTTCTTTTCACTACATCTGTATCTTTCACTACATCTGTATCACTGCACATCTGTAAATACCCAGTAGTGCAATTGCAGGGTCATAGGGTAGTTCTATTTTTAATTTTTTAAGGATTCTCCACACTGTTTTCCAAAGTGGCTGCACCAGTTTACATTCCCACCAACAGTGTAAGAGGGTTCCCCTTTCTCTGCAGCCTCTCCAACACTTGTTGTTTCATGACTTGTTAATTTTGGCCATTCTGACTGGTGTAAGGTTGAATGTAATGTTTTTCAGTCAGTTTGGAATTTTCACTTATCCTAATGCCCAAACGCTCAATTTTGGGTAGCTGATTGAATGTGATTGTGCTGTTTCAGTTGCTAAATGAATATCATATTTAAGCTACAATAGGGGTTTGTGATATTTTCCAGAAAGCTGCCTCATTAGTATCTGATGTGAAGATTATCTTTATTTTTACTTATTCACAATAAGGGAATACTTTGCCCCATGTTTTAACTTTCAAAGTTATACTGGCATACATAGGCTGTTAAAGTCAGGCACAAATGTGGAAAAACATGAACAAACTTAGGTTAGAACACAAGATTATTTTCCCAAAAGCAGAGGAAGGAAGAGCAGAGGTTAAGGAAGCACCCACACAAATCTGGATAGATTAGAAAATTTCAACTTTCCCTTTTCTTTATTTGAAAAATGTTTTCCTCTAGGGGGATTTATCGGTTACTTAGAGAAACCCGGTGAGTTAAACGTAGTCCCGAATGGGCGTTTGTCTGGATCCCCAAATTCGATGCAATTTAGCACAAATCGTCAGTCTATGCTGAGAATAGCAGGGCTTGCTTCTCAGCCATTCTCCGGTTCATTTGACAGAGCTTTGAGGGGAAATCACAGCACTTACAGGCACTAAGCCATTAGTCAGCATCTCAGTCACCACCGGCTCCCTGAGCTTTTCAGAACTGAGAAAGCAGCTGTTGCCCCGTCTAGAAAATCAGAGAAAAGTGTGGAGCAAAAGGGAAATTAATTAATTTTACAAATAATAACAAATAGTTATAAGGTAAATGAAATCACGGAACAAATTGAGAAATGCATTGCACTCTTTTTTCCCTAACACAAATTGGTTTTCATAAATGAGGACATTAATGTATATATAAATCTGGTTGCTGCTTACACCATTAATTTATTATCTCTTTCCAAGACAAATGATAGCTATGTAGAGTCTATTAAAAGCATTAGTTGAATTTTGAGCTTGTTTATGAAATGAGGACTGAATGTCCAAGTTCCTCCTCTGTAACTGTTCCTGGTCTATTTTTATTCATAATTTACTTTCTAAAACTGATTAAAAGCTGACTTTGCTGTAATCTTGAAAATCAGAATATCTATTACCCCATTCACAAGCATAGAGTTGATATACTGAAATATGGAAGGAAAAATCAGTGGATGCCTAGGATATGGGGTTGTCATCCTGGCTTGGCTTTGCATGAGACCCTGAGACGATCTGATTTACTTATCTCTTAATTACCCTTAATGTAAAGGTGACCTGCATTCATAGTTTTTGGTTAGAACTCGTAAGATATTTTTTTTCCTTTGGTTCTAAAAAATTGAGCAGATTTCTTACTGGTCAAAGCAAAAGAATCCGTGGGGTGCTTGGGTGGCTCATTCTGTTGAGGGGCTGACTCTTGCTTTTAACTCAGGTCATGATCTTAAGGTCGTGAGATCCACTTCTGCTTTATGCTCCGTGTTAAGTGCCAAGCATGCCTGAGATTCTCCCTCTCCCTCTTCCCCTCCCCTGCTCATGCACACATTCTCTCTATAAACTAAATAAGTAAAATATTTTTTTAAAAGAGCAAAAGAATCCATAATACAGTAATACAGTAAGAAAAACTTTTTTATTTAACAATCATTGAATAGAATAGTAAAAAAGACATGTTGCTTGAAGACTTCGGAGTTTGGAGTTCATGGTCTACCGTGCAGACAACACAAGGAAACTATGATGTAATTAGGTAACTACAATTACTTGTTTATACCACATAGAATTAAATAAATTATTTATTTACTCACTTCCATTTTTATACCCCTCCGTTCCACAGAATATTTGCTATAACGCACACACATGCACACACACAGTTTTATAAAATAGACCCCCTTGCGACCTGGCCTACTATCCTCTCCCCTGGCCTGAACCCCATGTGACCTGCTGTACTGTCTTCTCCTCTAAGGCTTATCGCCCACAGGACCCACAGGGGAACCTGCTTCGAGTCACTCTGAGGTCCTATCTTAGAGGCATGTTCAAAACACCATGGAAACATAGAGGAGGAAATATTTCTGTCTGTATATGTAAGTAGAGGCAAAAAATTTATAGAAACATTGGCCGATATGGACTTTTAAATAATTTGTCTGGTTTTAGATTCCTTTCTGGTCATTTTCTTCTAGATACACAACCACCATACGTATCATTTTTTTTTCTTTACTAAATCTTCTAATGATTCTAGAAGACAATGTTGAGTACTGAGATTGGCTCTCAGATCTCATGTTAAAAAAATAATCTACAACGCTCAGGAAATATTTAGGAACAGGCCAAAATTTGGCTGCAAAATGTCATATTTCCTTAATCAATAGGCTCAAGATAAATGTGCTATTTCAGAGCTGTGTTTGAAGGCTGGTAATCAGTAAAACAGTATTTTTTATGAGTTGCATCACTGCTTTGTGGTGTTACTAAAATATCTTAATTGCTTTTATGAATGTATTTAATGAGTTCCATTTAAAATGTGATGTTACTTACCTTATGGGATTAAATGACTCACTCCATCCAGACATTGTGCAAACCCAAAGGAACACTGCTTTTTGCCTGCGGTGCAGGGTGAACCAGAAAGCTCTAAATCCAACTGTTAGTCGCTCTGCTCTGCCTGTGTGAGCTCGGTGCTGTACCCACAGGAGATCTGGGCTGGGGACTCTCCGTCCAGGAGCCTCTGGTCTGGTATCCAGGCTTAATTGAATAACAGCAGGGGCTTCAGCTAGAAGAGATGAGATGGCCAGTCAAGATGGTTCCAAGGTCAAGAAACAGCCTCAGAGGAAGCAATGTTTATGTCACAGAGTCAGTGGAAGATCACTTTCCAACAGTTAGTTAGTGTGTTACTGAGAAAACTTTTGCTTTCTCCTGGACAGAGAAAGAGGAGGGCAAGAGGAATATCTACTTATGCTAGACACCTGATGATCCCTGTAGCTCAGAGTAGAAGTTCTTATTTTTCTTTTTAATCTTCTTTAGCTCCTTCTCTCTTCTTTGATTTTCAACTTTGTTGATTATACTCTAGTCTAAATAATAATAATAATAACTAATTCTAATGAGCATCTACTATGTGCCATACATGGTATTAAATACTGCTTTGTACTTATCTCACTTTGTTGTCCCAGCAAACTCTATGAGGTAGGTGTTATTATTATTATTATTATTATTATTATTATTATTATTATTATTTCACTTTTACCCACAAATAAACAAAGGCATGTTGGTGACTTTGCTTAAGGTTATGCAAGTATTGACTGCAAGAGGCAGGATTTATTTAACTATTTATTTTTGTGGAGAAAGGGGATTTTAATTTAGGATAGTTGAATAAAAACAGTAAAAATTGACGTTATGAGTTAAGCAGGGATTTGTGTCCAATAGGATGGTTGTGTTTTAAAGCTGGCTAAAGAAAAATGACCACTCTTTGGTATTAAGGAAATCCATTCAGAGTTTAATATTAGGCTTTAATCTAATGAGAAAATGGTCAATGTCAGGGGTAGCCAAAGCATCCCCCTCCCTAAGATCGGGATTTCCTATTTTCATGAGTTAGCAGTAAGTATTGCTTATTCTCATGCCTATGGTAAAAAGGAAAGATTAATTGTACCCTAAAAACTTCCTGGAATAATGGGATAAAATGATTATTAGTGAAAAAAATGAGTAAGATAATTATTTTTTGACTCAAATAAGCAAATGCATGTGATTAAGCTGGAATTGAGGGAATCCAGTGAATCTTGCAAATAGGTATTAATCACTTATATTTGTAAGGAAGAGAAGAAATGTTACTTTATCAGAGTAGAATTCCTGTTGATAAGCACTTTAGAATAGAGGATCGGAGGAGGGTCGGCAAGAGAGGGTAAGGCAGGGCATTCTCAGGGGAAGTGGCCTGTAAAATTTCTACCATGGGGTACATTTTAAGACTTTAAGGCATTTCTCCCTGGGGTGAGTGGAAGAGATGAGTAACCAGAGTATGGAGAATTTTCAGGGCGGTGAAAATACCCTGGAGGATATTATAATGAGAGAGATATAATACATTTGTCCAACCCATAGAATGTGTAATATCAAGAATGAACTTCATGTAAACTATGGACTCTGGTTGATTATGATGTGTTAGGGTGGGCTTAGGAGTCATTCAGGTAAGTGTCAATGATGAGGGAGAGGCTGTGCCTGTATGGGAACAGAGAGCATGGAGGAAATGTTTGTACCTCCTTCTCAGTGTTGATGTAAACCTAAAACTACTTCTTTTTAAAAAAATATTTTATTTATTTGACACAGAGAGAGAGAGACAGCAAGCGAGGGAATACAAGCAGGGAGAGGGAGAAGCAGGCTTCCCACCGAGCAGACAGCAGGGTAAAGGACTGGATCCCAGGACGCTGGGATCATGACCTGAGCTGAAAGCAGAAGCCCAACAACTGAGCCACCCAGGTGCCCAACCTAAAGCTACTTTTAAAAAATAAAGTTTTTTAAAAAGTAGAGGAAAAATAGAAAGTTAAAAAATCAGATTGTCTTACTGATTAAAAGAATTCTTTATAGATTCTACATGTAAATTCTTTGATCTGTCATGGGTTCATTCTGCCTACCTCTTACCAAATATCTATTAGCATTTGTTGATTAGACCTTATTAGATACTTTATTAGATCTAAGAGTGTCCTCCCAAATTCATGTTCCTTTTGTGCCTCAGAATGTACATTACTTGGAAATAAGTTCTTTGCAGATGTTAATTCATCAAGGATCTCAAGAGGAAATCCTCTTCAGTACAAGGTGCAACATAAATTCAATGACTAGTGTCCTGCTAAAAGAAGTGAGTACACAGAAAGAAACACACAGAAGACCACATGAAGACAAAGACAGGTATTGGCTTTACCTTGCCATGAGCCAAAAGCACCAGGAACCACCAGAAGCTGGAAGAATCCAAGAAAGATTCTTTCCAGAGCCTTCAGCAGGTGAACGGTCTGGATGATGTCTTAATTTTGGACTTTTGGCTTCCCAAACCAAGAAAAGAAATTTCTGTTCTTTTATCCACCAAGTTTGCATCAATTATGTAGTTGCTCTGGGAAACTGATACAGATGCTCTTCCCAGAGAGTGGCTACTAAAATGAAAAATATATAGTACTTGTCTTTAAGAGGTTGAAAGAGGGATGTTACAAGATAAACAGGTAGCTCTTTCTTGAATGCACCTGGAATGTTTTTATAGAATTAGTAATGACTGAGCATATTTTTAAAAGGATGGCTAGGCATTGCCTGGTCAGCTGTGGGAGGTGGGGAGGAGGAATCAGACAGGCAAGATATAGCACATATAGTAAATTTGTGGAACCATAAGAGAACCTGGGAGGGAGGGAGAGTGTGAATTTCACCAAGACCAGAGCCAATAAGAGGTCAGGCAGAAAAGAAGGTTGGAGAGGGTGGGAGGAGGAGAGCATTTGAATCGCCTTGTGTGATGTGCTGAAGAGTCTTTTGTTTTATTCTGTAGGCAATATAGAGCAAACCAAGATCTGAAAGATGGAAAGTGATGTGATCAGACATCAGTACAGTGGAGTGATTAAGAGGACAGATGCCTGGACCCAAACCCTGGCTCTGCTGCTTATTAGGTAAGTAAATGTGGGTGAAGCACTAGGGTGAAGAGGGTGAGGAGTGAATGAATTCAACAGGCGTCATTTTTAGAACAATGTCTGGTATCTCCGAGGCACTTAACACTAGTCATTATAATTTGCTGCACATTTCATTAATAGAAGGTTCATTCTGGCAGCAATGTGCAAATACCAAAGCAGAGAAAATGGAAGGAAGTAGCATTCACTTAAGCAAAATTCTGAACAGTGTAGTGAGAAGGAAGAAGAGTTTTTTGGAGATGTTTCTTGAATAGAAGCAAATGGTTGTATTGATCAATGTGATGTGAAGAATTAGGAAAGAAGAAAAGATGTTGGCTCAGAGATTTCTTCCTTGATGCAGAGTAAACACTGATACGATTAGCAGTGAGTGGGAATTCAATGCAGGAGATGGGGTTCTGGAGAGGTAGGGCAGGGGACAGTGAAATACAGCTGATTGTAGACATGGCAATTTTAAGGTGACTGTGACATCCAAGTAGGGAAGCTTAGAAGGCAGTTTAGAAGGCATTCTAAAAGAAAGGGAATGGATGAAAATTCTTAGAGTTTCTTAAAGGGGTTCCCTCTGGACTTGATGAGAATCATCTGTGCTCTTATTAAAAATGCAGTCTTAGATCCCACTCAAATCCTACTGAATCAAAATACCTGGCAAACAGTCCTTGAAGGTTTGCATTTTAAGGACTCGTCCTACGTGATGCTTATGTGTGTAAGAATGCTTACTTTCTGGGAAACTTATAAGCCTCCAGTTCTGGCTATTGATTAGAATCATCTTAGGAACTTTTAAAGATACTGAAATACTGATGCCTGGACTCCATCTCAAGAGATTTTGATTTAATTGGTCTGGGATGGGGCCACAGCTTCAACTTGTTTAAAAAGAACCCCATGTGATTCTAATCTGTAAACAGGAACTACAAAGAGAAAAAAGAATATTCCAGGGAGAAGAAGATCTCAAGACCAGAAAAAGGATTCATCAAAGACAGAAATCTGGATGTTATCTGGATGTTAACTGTGCAAAGGGCTTTTTTGTTTGCTTGTTTGTTTTAAGTAGGAATAGGTAACATTACTACATTTGATAGAAATGTTGGTAGAAGAGAAACAACTGAAAATGGACAAGTAGATTTGGCCAATACGAGATCAGTGATGATTTAGGGAGGGTATCTTCAATGGAGTGTGATAGAGCTAGACAGGAGAGAAAGGGGGCACCTGGGTGATTCAGTTGGTTATGTGTCTGCCTTTGGCTCAGGTATGTCCTGGCATCAGCTCAGTGTCAGGCTCCCTGCTCAGCAGGAGAGTGTGTCCCTTCCCCTCCCCTCTTCATGCTCTTTCTCACCCTGGAAAGAAGGAGAGAAAAAGAAAGAAAGAAAGAAAGAAAGAAAGAAAGAAAGAAAGAAAGAAAGAAAGAAAGAAAGAAAGAAAGAAAGAAAGAAAGAAAGAAAGAAAGAAAGAAAGAAAGAAAGAGAAAAGAAATGAGAGAAAGAGAAAGAAAAGAAATGAGAGAAAGGCTTGAAGATATGGAGACAGAGCACAGACTACTTTCACAAAGTTTGAAGAGAGACGGAACACAGCTTACAGTAACAGAAGGATAATGAGCTCTTTCCTTTTTCTTTTTCTCTCTCTATATGAATGAATTAAAATATTTAGTATATTTGTAGCTAAAAAAGAAAGTACCAGAGAGAAGATGTACCAGAAAGTACGAGAGACAATGAGTAGCACAATAATGATGAATATTTTTAAAAATATTTTATTTATTTATTTGAGAAAGAGAGCACAGAAGCAGGGAAAGTGACAGAGGGAGAGGGAGAAGCAGGCTCCCTGCTCAGTAGGGAAGCCGGATGGGGAAATTGATCCTAGGATCTTGGAATCATGACCCAAGCTAGAGGTAGAAGCTTAACCGACTTGAGCCATCCAAGTGCCCCTAAAAAAAAAAAAAAAAAAAAAAAAAAATTTAAAAAGTATATTTCAAGAAGCAGTCATAAGAGGAGAAATTCAGAGTTTTGGATATAAAGAGATAAAGAGGAAAGACATGGCTCTTACTCTGAGAACAAGGGGTAAGGATGAAGGAAGAGGTAATCGGTAGGGATGGGAGCATATTTACCATTGTCTGCTCTGAAAGAGGGGATTGGAGAATATTGGAGGGCTAGAGGAAATGCTAATTGTTTGCATAGGGAATGCTGGAGGAAATGGACTAGTGTCCAGTATCAACACTACTGGACGGCGTTCACAGATCCCACTAGGATATGATGTCCTAGATTTGTAGTGGCAGCAAACTAGATAGCTTAGTGGAGTCTCTCCAGGAACCCTTGGCAACTCATTCATGGGAAATACAAGGCTGCATCTGGATTGGGACTGGCAGGGGTAAAAATGAAAGAACAGAAGTGACGAGACTATTAGAGTACCAGGATTCATATAATGACTTTGTGGTGTAGGTAGGAGTGTGGAGTGAAAAGGATAGTCTAGGATAATAAATGTGAATGATGCAAAAAATTCATGTTTCTTCATGAGGTCTTGCTGGGGCTGTACTAAAAGTGATGGAGTGATAAAGAGGTGGGAAGAATAAAGGTTGTAAGCGGTAAGTGGGATTTCTTGGCCTAAGATTTCAGAGTGGGGAAGGTGTTGGTGACCACAATACCTTTGGTTAAGTAAAGACAATGAGTAGCACAGTAATGATGAACTGGGATGAGAGAGGGAGGGAGGGAGACTAGATGCTTGGGTTCTTCATGAACTGGCATAGTGATTTGGGTTGTGAGATGGGAGTGATGAATTTGATAAACTCTGGGGTGTAGCTCAGGTCTGTAGCCTCTGAAGGGAGACCATCCTGGGATGGAACCTAACTCTTATCCTTTACCACCAGAGTAATGTTGGGCAAGTTATTTCTATGATTCTCAACTTTTTCATTTATAAAAACAGGGACAACAGCTACCTCCTAGTGATTTTTTTATTTTATTCCTATTTCTGCTCTCTCTTATCCCTTCCTTGAGACAATGAGCAAATAGCTTGGCTACTTAGAAGGGGATGTGAGGGGAAAGTAAATTTTATGTAAAAGTCATCAGTATTGTAGAAGCCCCCCCCATAAGTATATACATATATATGACTTATTGTTTTTCTGAAAATAGTGCACTGTCAAATCTCTAATCTAAGCTAGTCCTGAAAGATAGTGAGGAAAATTCTAAACCAAGTTGGTCAGTGTACCATTTTGTAGCTCTGAGGAATTGGGACTCCGAAGAGAAAAATGAGAGAAAAATTGCTGGAATTAGCCTAAGTAGCAGCTGATTTTGCTTAGTTCCTACATAGAATGCAAAACTTCTACAGCTTGGTGATTAGTGAATATGCTTTTAGAGAGATTGTATAATATAAAAGTAAGGGATACCTGTATTATATGGATAATTGTTTCATAGATGGGCCCATTGTCCATTTTAAAAAATCTTCATTATTTACTTGAACGTAGATGTTTCTTCCTTTTTAAAAAGCTTCACGGAATGCAATTGTCATAAAAGGTTTTAAAATTCAAGCCTAAAGACCTTAAGATCAAACTTGTTAAAATTCTTTCAATGTTAAAAACGTGCTTTAGATTAATTAATGATATGAAATGTAACTGAACTGCACATTTGACTGCAGACTTCTTTTCTACATTAACATATCTCAGAAGTGAAAAATAGAATTTCTGTGTTCTTTATGCAAAATACACTTGCCAAGTCTGCTTTGTATCAAACCATGGGAGCACTATTCACATTGTATTCTTTTCAAAAGGGGGCTCTTCAGGCACAATTCTAGACTCCTGCTATGTGAGAGAAGAAGCAACACCAAGAAATTAAGGATAAGGAAATTATGGTATAAAAAAATCAGAACAAGAATATTGAAATCTAAATAAGGATCGAAATCACGTTGTTCTAAATTTGGGTATAAAACAGTAAAACCCATCTGAAAGAAGATTAGCAATGTAAACAACAGAAATAACAGGGATCCTAAATATTTTCAAAAGTAGCTTGTTAATATCAGGAAGAGATAAAAGTAGAGATGAATGAAGATGTAATTAATTCACCACCTACTAATGGTGGGTCCAAATGACCTTTAGTTTTGTTCCTAAATTTGACAATCTAGAAGCAATGTTAAAGAATGTTTTGAGACTTACATTATTCAAAATGAGTGACTGAGCTCATGGAGTGCCCCTAATATTAAAAATGTTGGGGTGGGGGTGCCTGGCTGGCTCAGACATAGAGCATAGAGCATGTGACTCTTGATCTCAGGGCTGTGAGTTCAAGCCCCACTTTCAGTGTAGAGATTATTATAAAAATGTTGGTAAGATGACCAAAAATCAACATCATAAGCATGCTGAAACACCAAGGGGGAGCCTTCATGCCAAAAGCAAGGAGAGAAAATTATAGATGGTAGGGAACTTGTTCCAGAATGAAGGAATAAATCAGCCTGGAAAGCTCAATGGAACCTTAGTGCCAACAAAGGGAGAAGTAGAGCCTGGAGTGGGGTGGGGCAGAAGGGTGATAAATAGGCTGATGAGTTCCAGCTGCACCACTTGATTGATCCTGGCAGCCTCCCCCTTTCCTTTTCCTTAGGCCAGGGAAAATGATGGAGACAGAGGTTTAGGTGTGGGAGCTTGAGACAAACAGACTGACAGTCTGGTCAGAACCAGAAAAATATGAAACGTTGGCACCTGCAGAACCAGTAACTAAAACATCCCCTTGACTTTTTCACTCTAAATATGCAGAAATAAGAACTAGCCTTCAGTGTCTTGTCTTTTCAATCAGGTTTCCCACAAAGAAATTGCAGACTAATTGACAATTTCTATAAAAGCCTGCATTCAGGACTCATCAAACCTTAGAGGAAAACTTATCACTTGAGAGAGGAGAGATTCAAAATAGAGAAAGTTTCTGAGTTTTTACCATAAACATGACTTTAGAAAAACCATAATAAGTATCCATAGAGGATTAATATTCACAGAGAAAAACACAGGACAATCGAACTATCAAGAGAAATGGAAGCAAAATTAAATTTTACCATTGAAACAAAGAGCTGGATGGATTAGCCCAATGGGCATAGCCAAAGGTGCCATTCATAAACTAGAAAAAGAGCAAAGAATTATTCCAAATGTAGTACAAATATATGAAGAGAAATAAGTCTGAAATATGTAGGATAAATATATTACTTTTAATATTTTTTTCACTGCCCAGAAGAAAAAGGTAGAGATTATAGAAGTAAGAAACCATCCAAACAACAGGCAGATAATAATGTCTCAGAATGTTAGCAAAGTATGAATCTTTAAATTGAAAGGGTAAACTATATCTAGCAGCAAAAATTCTAACAATGACTCCATATTCCAGGCTCCACACAGGGAAATTGCAGAAAGGAAAAGAAACTGTAAAACTCCGAAGATGGGGGGTGGGGGGGGAGGAAACCTGATTAACTACAAAGGCATAATAACCAGATAACCAGTTTGATCTTAGGTTTCATTTTTTTTTTTTTAAGATTTTATTTATTTGACAGAGAGAAACACAGCCAGAGAGGGAACACAAGCAGGGGGAGTGAGAGAGGGAGAAGCAGGCTTCCCGCTGAGCGGGGAGCCCGATGTGGGACTCGACCCCAGGTCTCCAGGATCATGACCTGAGCAGAAGGCAGTCACTTAACCAACTGAGCTACCCAGGCGCCCCTGATCTTAGGTTTCTTATCAACAAAAGTAGATGCAGAAGGCCATGGAACATTGAAGATCTTGAGACAAAGAAGTCTAACTAATTATCAATACCAAATAAAAATACCACTTAAATATGGGAATGAGTTAAAGGCGTTTTCAAATATGTAGGACCTCAGAAATTTGACCATTCATAGACATCCTATGAAAAAGAAACTATTGCTTCAGAAGGAAGATAAATGTGTTGGGGTTGGGAGGGGGGTGGGTGGTAAATGGAATGGAAGAAGGAGCCTTGAGTTGCTTTAGTAAAACTCAGGGATGTGTCCATGTCAATGTTGATCATTAGTTTAAAATACAATTTGAAACTCATTCAAAATGATACACAAGTTAGAGGGGAGACGGTAAAGGTGGGAACAAGTAAAACTATGCTGAAATTCTTGACTTTTAGGTAAAAGAGACTCTAATAAGCTCTACATATTTTAAAGAAAATCAGAGGGAGATCAAAAACTTGAAAGATAATCATTATATGAATATAAACTATAATTTTTTAAAAAGATTTTATTTATTTGACAGAGAGAAACACAGCTAGAGAGGGAACACAAGCAGGGGGAGTGAGAGAGGGAGAAGCAGGCTTCCCGCCCAGCAGGGAGCCTGATGTGGGGCTCCAACCCGGGTCTCCGGGATCATGACCTGAGCCGAAGGCAGTTGCTTAACCAACTGGACCACCCAGGCGCCACCTAAATTATAAATTTTTAAGACTGAATTAAATGTATAATTTTTCCATCAGTGAGTAAAGAAAATGGATCAGGAAAACTGGCCAACTCATTTAAAGGCAGAAACAGGGATAAATAGCAGCATAAATAAGCCATCCCTAAAAAGCAGAAATAATAATATTTAATCCATGAACTAAGCTCACCTATTAAAATACAGACACTGATTTTTCTCCCTAAGATTTTGTTGAATTCTAACATATACACAAAGTATACCAATCATAAGTGCATTTTATGCAAATTCAACATGTTTTCACAAGTTGAACATATCAAGTAGCCAGCATAAAAATCAAGAAATGGAACATATATAGACCTTCAAAAATATCCCTTCTCACCACTCCCCACCTACTTCTTTTTTTTTTTTTTAAGATTTTAATTATTTATTTGACAGAGAGAGAGAGAGATCACAAATAGGCAGAGAAGCAGGCAGAGAAAGCTGTGGGAAGCAGGCTCCCTGCTGAGCAGAGAGCCCAATGTGGGACTTGATCCCAGGACCCTGAGATCATGACCTGAGCAGAAGGCAGAGGCTTAACCCTCTGAGCCACCCAGGCACCTACCCCCCCACCTACTTCTTTAGCTTTCCTTCCATTCAGGCATTACCTCTTCTTAGAGAAACCACTATATTGACTTCTGTCATTATTATTCCCTGTTTTTATATTTTAGGAACATACAATCTAAATTATATATTCTTCCATGGATGACTCTGTCACTCAACATTACATTTGTGAGTTTCAAACATGTCATTGCGTATAGTTATCAGCTGTTCATTCTCAAGTCTGCATGGAGTTTCATTGTGTGAATATTCAATAACTAATTTATCCATCCCATTGTTGATGGACATTTGGATTTGAATTTTCAGTTTTAGCCATTATGAATAACACTGCTATTAACATTCTAATACATACAAATGTATGTAATTTAGTAAACACATACATACTTTGGTTGGGTTTGACCTTAGGAATGGAATTGCAGTGTATAAAACCTCTGGTTCTACTGCATCTTTGCCTCTACATGATATCTTTTTAATTTTATCTATTTTCATTAAGGTTTATTTTAGCTATTGTTATAAGTTTTTATTCAAGTATTTTGCCCATTTTTCTATATTGCCTTTCTTTCCTTGATTTGCAGATGTTCTTTACATGTTGGTGTTCTTTATATACCCTAGATGATTGTTTATCAGAAATTGTAAATGTTTTATCCCAATCTTTGACTTGCCTTTTTACTAACTTACTCATGTTTTATATAAATAAGAATTTCCAATTTTAAGGTATTTGAGTTTTTCCTTTCATATTTTGGCAAAACAAACAAACAAAAACAACAAATCTGTCCTACTTCTCTGAAGTGTAATGTTTTCATAAGTGAAGTGTCTAGATAGATATGACTATGTTTCTGGGCTCTCTGTTCTTTTGCTGTGGTGTCTATTTTTAGCCCTAGTACCTTGTTTTACTGTACCTTTATTACTCTTTAGTGTCTACTAGTGTCCTTTCCCAGCTTCTTTTGATCTCTCTAACATTGTTCTTCCACTTCATGATTGTCGTGACTACTATTTGTCTTTAGTTTCATATAAACTTTATAATTTAATTTCCTTATAATCAACCAAGCTGAACAAGGTTTTGATTGACATTGCATTGAATTTGTTGCTTAGTTATGGAGAAGTGATATCTTTATAATATTGAGTCTTTCAATCCATAGACATGATCTAGTTCTCAATGTGATTTAGTCATCAAAGTAAAATTTTGTACATTTGTCTTTTATTAAAGTTATTTATTTGATTACACTATTCTACTGATAACTTTTAATTTTTAATTGTGCTGTGATCTGAAAATATGCAGGGGATTATCCCAGTCTTTTGGTACCAGCTGAGACCTGATTTGTGACCCAGAATGTGATCTACTCTGGAGAATGTTCCATGTGCACTAGAGAAGAATGTGTATTCTGTTGCTTTGGGTTGGAATGTTCTGAATATATCTGTGATGTCCATCTGGTCCAGTGGTCATTTAAAGCCTTTATTTCCTTGCTGATCTTTTGCTTAGATGATCTTCCCATTTCAGTGAGAGGGCTGTTAAAGTCCATTACTAGTATTATATTATTGTCAATGTGTTCTTTGATTTTGTTAATTGTTTTATATAATTGGCTGCTCCCGTGTGAAGGGCATTGATATTTAAAATTGTTAGATCTTCTTGTTGGGCAGACCCTTTAAGTATGATATAGTGTCCTTCCTCATCTCTATTGTAGTCTCTGGATTAAAATCTAATTTTTCTGATAAAAGGGTTGCCACCTCAGCTTTCTTTTGATGTCCATTAGCATGGTAAATGGTTTTCCATCCCCTCACTTTAGATCTGGAGGTGTCTTTGGATCTAAAATGAGTTTCTTGCAGATAGCATATCAATGGGTCTTATTTTTTTTAATCCATTCTGATACCCTGTGTCTTTTGATTGGGGGATTTAGCCCATTTACATTCAGGGTAACTATTTGAAGATATGAACTTAGGGGCATTGTAGTGCCTCTAAGGTGACTGTTACTGTATATTGTCTCTGTTCCTTTCTGATCTGTTACTTTAGGCTCTCTCTTTGCTTAGAGGACCCATTTCAATATTTCCTGTAGGACTGGTTTGGTGTTTGCAACTTTTTTTTGTTTCTCTTAGAAGCTTTTTATTTATCCTTATTTTCAATGAGGGTCTAGCTGGATATAGTATTCTTGGCTGCATATTTTTCTCATTTAGTGCTCTGAATATTCATGCTAATCCTTTCTGGCCTGCCAGGTCTCTGTGGATAGGTCTGCTGCCAATCTACTATTTCTATCATTGTAGGTTACAGACCAACTGTCCTGGGCTGCTTTCAGGATTTTCTCTTTGTCTTTGAGACTTATAAGTTTTACCATTAGATGAAGATGTGTTGACCTATTTTTATTGATTTTCAGGGGAGTTCTCTGTGCCTTTTAGATTTTGATGCTTGTTTCCCTCCCCAAATTAGGGAAGTTTTCTGCTATAATTTGCTCCAATATACCTTCTGCCTCTCTCTCTTTCTTCTTCTTCTGAGTTCCCAATTATTCTAGTATCATTTTGTCTTATGGTATCACTTATCTCTTGGATTCTCCCCTCATGATCCAATAGTTGTTTACCTCTCTTTTTCTCAGCTTCTTTATTCTCCATCATTTGGTCTTCTATATCACTAATTCTCTCTTTTACCTCATTTATCCTGGTAGTAAGAGCCTCCATTTTTGATTGCACCTCATTAATAACTGTTTTGATTTCAACTTGGTTAGATTTTAGTTCTTTATTTCTCCAGAAAGGGATCTTATTTCTCCAGAAAGGGATTCTTTAGTATCTTCTATGCTTTCTTCAAGCCCATCTAGCATCTTGATAATTATCATTGTGGACTCAAATTCTGACATCTTACTAATGTCCATATTGATTAGGTCCCCAGCTGTTGGTACTGCCTTGTGTTCTTTTTTTGGGGGGGGGTGAGTTTTTCTGTATTATCATTTTGTCCAGAGAAGAATAGATGAATGAGAGAATAAAATGCTCACGGAGTAGCAATGACCCCAGAAAAATGTACACTAACCAAATCTGAAGAGACCTGAAACTGAGTGGAAAAGAAAGGGGAAAAGAAAAGTATTGTTAGACTGGTGAATAGAGCAGAGCCACACAATTGATTTTGGGTGCATTTTGGTCTGTTAGAAGAAACTGCCTCTCAAAATTTTAAAGAAAGAAAAATTCACATATATATAAAAATAAGGGTAAACATGATGAAAGGATGTAATATGACTATAAAGATGAAAATTTTAAAAAAAGGAATTTATAGGATAAGAATTTGATTGAGGAAAAAATAGAGAATGTGATCAGGCTGGAGACTAGAACAAAGCCATATGCTAGATTTTGGGTATGTTTTGGTCTGTTAGAAGAAACTATCCCAAAATTTTAAAGAAAGAAAAACTTACATATATACAAAAAATTAGGTTAAATACAATGAAGAGATAGAATACGTGTGGCAAAATGAAATTTAAAAAAAAATTTAAAAAAGATAATAATAAGCTAAAATAGGTAAAGTAGGTTGAAATAGGAAAGAGGAAAATAAAAAAAGAAAATAGAAAAAGAAAAAAATAATGAAAAATTTAAAAATCTAACTTTGAAAGACTAAAGAATCATGGGGGGAAAGCAATGAATTCTACGTGCTGTTTTCCCCTAGCTCTGGAGTTCCACAGTTCTCATTTATGGGTGAACTTGGTCTTGGCTGGATGTTCTCACTGGTCTTCTGGGGGAGGGGCCTATTGCAGTGATTCTCAAATGTCTTGTGGGAGGCGGAACTGCCTCACCCTTGCCAGGGGCCAGGCTAAGCAATCTATTCAGGTTCGCTCTCAGGAGCTTTTGTTCCCTGATCGCTTTCTGTACAGCTTTGGAGGACAGGAATGAAGATGGCAGCCTCCAGTCTGCAGCCCTGCAGGAGGTGAGAGCTCGGGGCCCCCCTCTTCAGTGTGCCTTCAGAGAAAAGCAGTCAATCATGGCTATCTCCCTGGTCTCCAGCCAGGCTCCAGGCACACCTGGCCTGTGACTGAGTGTTTCTATCTCTGGCACTCCATCCCGTTTGGAGTCTCCAAACCCAGAAGATTCCTCCAGCACATTTTCATGCTACTCCCCCCAGGGGAGGAAGGTGAGTTTCCCCAGATCTGCCACTTGTGGGGTCCCTGCTCAAAGAGTAGTGGCCCAGCTGTGCCAGGGATCAGGGTTTATGGGAACCCAGAGCTGAGAGCCCTCTCCTTGCCTCCGTCCCTGCAGCCAGATTCCCAGCTCTGATACCTGGGAGCTCTGTTGCACTCAGGCACCCCTGGTCTTTCCGTGACTCTGAGGGTCCTGAGATCACTGTCCCCACAAGGGCTCCACCCCCTGCTTAGCCTTGGGGATGACATCCCTCAGTGGAACTGACTTCTAAAAGTTCTGAGTTTGTGCTCCACTGTTCTATCACTTGCTTGGAGCTGGCCCCACACCCCACGGTCTGTCTTCCCATGTATCCCGTGGGATTCACTTCTCCACAGGTCCTACCTTCCAAAAAGTGGTTGCTTTTCTGTTCATAGAATTGCTGCTATTCTTCCCTTTGATCTCCTGTTGAGTTTGTATGTGTTTAGAATAGTTTGATAAACTATCTAGCTGAATTCCTGGACGAGAGGAAATTTAGGTCTATTCCTCTGCCATCTTGCGTTAAAATTTTTTTTCTTTTATTTTTACCCTCTGACTCTTTTAGTGTCTCTGTTTCCCTGTGACTGCCAGTCTTCCACATCTTTATTTACCTTCTATTGGTGTTTTTAGGATCTATCAAAACTAATGCATCTTGCTATAGTTCTGGGTTTTATATGTCCCCTGATGCTAAAATTGGAACATAGAGCGTGGTAGTCCTGCATATGGGTTGGCACTCCAACCATGAGTTGATCATAGATTCGGATCATTTGTTCACTCCTTAATTCATTCAATGAATCATTAATTACTAGCTATGTGGACATGATACAGTTATGTGACCCTTTCTTGTAGAGTTTCTGCGGATATAGTATGTCCCATGATCAATCTTCAAGTAATTTTGTCCTGTGGCCCACTTTCTCACCTATCATATGTCTCATCAGAACCTTGCCCATACTAATTTCTTTTGAACTCTACTCTGCTTTAGATGAGTTATTTGAAGACTGTGTTCTAATTCTATTTCAATTCTGGTAGTCAGTGTTGCAATTGCCTAACAAAGAGTTCTTTTTTTTTGTGGTCATAGTGTCTTGTTAAGTTAGGTTACTCTTTATTGCATTCTCAGTGCAAGCTGCAATTGAAATAGGGAGTATTTATCCAAGTAGAAAGAATTTTACAACCCCTATAGTGGTACTTCAGGTTAAAATTATAGCTGATTCATTTGCCCCTACATAAAGTGATTCCCTTACTGCCAATAACTTCAATCTTATCAAGTACTCATTCAAAACTGTGCTTTACTTCACATATTTTTCCATCGTCATGGCTTTTTCTCAGTTAGTCCTTCTAAACTGCTCTATTAATATTATTTTAGAACAACAGAGCTGGAGACATCTGAACACACTACAGTCAACAGGGGCTGATGCTGGGTATCACAAGTAAACTAAGGACTTTTTATTCTCTCCTGAAATAAAATCTTTTTTTTTCTTAAAGCAAAGGGTCAATTCTCAATTTCAAGAGCTTTCTTAGGATTTCTATTCATTCATCAATTAGTATAGCCCCATGCCTGGTATAATGTAGTTGCTTATTATCACCTTCATTATTTTTAAGGGTATGTTTACAATAAAAGAAAATGTTTACTATTAAAATGTTCTCTGAGATTAATGATTTTAAGAACAACCTGGCATTGTGGTGAAAATTTTAATTGGAGCTAGATTTGAATCTTGTTTTTCCTCCTAAATATTAATAGTCAGACTTTAATAAATTATTTAATATCCAGAGCTCAACATCCTGATACCTAAAATAGAGACCATATTAACTATTGCTTGAGGTTCGATGAGGTTATTATTTCCCATATGGTGTCTGACATATACTATGCATGCAGGATTATTATTAGTAGTGTTACTATTTCAAAAAATTGGGGCACCTGGGTGGCTCAGTTGGTTAAGCGACTGCTTTCAGCTCAGGTCATGATCCTGGAGACCCAGGATCAAGCCCCACATCAGGCTTCCTGCTCGGCAGGAAGTCTGCTTCTCCCTCTCTCAGTCCCCCTGCTTGTGTTCCCTCTATGGCTGTGTTTCTCTCTGTCAAATAAATAAATAAAAATCTTTAAAAAAATTGCTCACAGGCTCATGTTCCATCATTACTCTCTTCATGTACATTTTGATATTACATAGTAATCAAATATGTTTGTGGGTATGGAGTGAGGTAGGAATCATGTTGGCTTGGGCATCAGGAAACCTGGGTTGGTTCCAATATAAACATTATTTAGTTTCATTGGGACTGAGCATCGTGTCACTTCTCTTATATGCAATTTCCAAGTAAAACCTCTTATTTCTCAAACTTGCCACTTTAGCTATACCAACAATGTGACAGTGTTTGTGTACGTCTTAGAAACTGTTCTGTGTTTTGTTCCAGTTTGACTGTCCTAATCATTTCTCTATTTCTTGCTCTCCTCTTCTTGAAGCCTTTGGTTTCTGAACCTAAAAATCATACGAAGAAGCCACATACGTAGGTTACAATGGAGAGTTACAGACCCCTTTAGCAGAATTTGCTAGTATAGCACATTCCATATTATTTCCCCGCAATCGAAACCAAAAAAAACCTCTCAAAGGCATTTGTTTTTATTTTCCTAAGCAAAGCAGTTTTTGTTCCCATCATCATGATTTTTATGTCCTCTATTTCCTCTAAATACAGTGTACATTAATTTTCACTGACTTTGTTTTAGGTATTATTCAATTGGATTGAGTGTCGAAGACCAAATATACCACCCTCCCTCCTTAGCTCTCTGTGCCACATGTCTTGTTTTGCTCTGTCTTCATGACTCTCCCTTCAAGATAATGGCACTTTTTCAAAAACATTACAAAAGTAAACACCCATGGGTTTCAGGCAATCCAGAATTTTCCTACCTTGTGAAAGAGGCACCATGTTATTCTGAGGGGCAAGGCTCTGTGTAGAAACTTGACCCTTAATTATTGCCGATTGTCTGTTTGGCTTGAGCTCAGTTTTGTGCTCTGCTTGCCTGCTGTCCTTCTCCACATTGTGTCATTTTCATTTTCAGGCCCACACTCACCTATTTGTCCTGTTCACCAGCCATTAACTTGCCTGCCGCTACCTGTCCCATACTGCTTCCCAGCTGTTACTTCACTGCCGGGCGCAGAGCTGGAGAGCCGCTCCTGAATGCACCTGCCAGGCTCAGTGTGAGCCCTTACCCAGGCTGAGAAGAAAGAATGGACAGGAATTAGATGGCCTGCCACATGCTATCAGTGGTATCAAGTTCCCCTCTTGTCCCACTGTAACCTGAAATATCGATGTGAAGCTTTTATGCCTCAAACAAATACAATTCTTGGATCATTGGAGAGTTTGCCTAATTTAAGAAGTATACAAACACGTGTTCAACAATTTTGATCAAGACAAGAGAATAAGAACTGATAAGACCTAGATATTGAATATAAAACTGAGGCTCTTTAAAGTTGCTTTAAAATACCCTTGTCAAAGCTTTGAACATTTTCAGAAAAATCTGGAAATCTGATAAATTTGACATGAGAGGATTGAATTATATTTCTCTACAAATTTCTGTAGGAAAAATGTGTCTCATATATGTAGAACAATAATCTGAGTTCAGTGTCTTCACTTAGGTTCCTTTTGTCAACTGAATACTCATTGTTCTCTATAAAAACTATCAAGTTTGCAGGTACAATTAAAAAACCCACCCCACTTCCATGAAACCTGCTTAGCTCAACTTTGGTATAAAATGACAAGCACAATCCAGATAATTTGGGCTTTGTTCAAGCTTTGCTACTTACCAGTCAAGTGACTTTGAGCAAAATACTTTAAAGCCCTGATTCTCATTTTCTTCATGTGTATTTTTAGAGTGATGTTGTCTCTCTCCAGTTTGTAGAGTTGTCATTAAGATCAAATGAAATTATCTATGAAAGTGTTTGGTAAACTTTGAAATATTATGGTAGCATTACTTCCAAATGTACTTACTCTATTTACCTTTGGATGTACAAGCTATCTCATTAGTATAAATAGTAAAAATATATAATAAATGCTAACAGTGAAAACCCAGTCATTGCTTTTGTTCTGTACACTTAGTCCCTCAACAACCTTAAGAGATAAGTCATGTTTTCATTTTATAGATGAGGAGGCCAAAGCAAGAAAAGTAACCTGCCAGCAATGCATAGGCAATAGGCAGGAAAGCCATGCTTCTAACCCAGACTGTCTGGGGAGCTTGCCTTCTTAACCAGTAAGTGGTTAACCACCTGTCCTAATGTTCTGGCTGATGGAGGGAATATGTTTCATTCATCAAACCTTTTATTATTCCAGTGGGGAGAGGAGGAGGGATTTCCTAAAACATACTTCCCTCACCAGCTTCTCCACATCTTATGGGAGATGGGGCTAAGCCATAGCAACCAGGCATGAGACTTTGCTTGTCTTTTCAGTGACTATCTCTTCAGATTGGGAAACATTCCTTCACTGTGGCCAACTAAACGTTCAAAGGTCACATTTTTGCGGGCACATCTTTGGCTCCATCAGGGAGTGCTGTCCTGGGGCTCATCATTTCTGGCTTGTTTATGCTTGTCTGTGAGATGTTCTGAAGTTTATGATATTTTCAAGGAGGCAAATGCTCCCTTATCCATTATCGAGGTTTTAGACCTGTCTTGGAGAATCAGACAATGGGGAGAAGTCACCTTCCACAGAGCCCCTGGGAAAGTCGCTTACCCATTCCAAGAAAGGAGGCTTCCCTTATATGGCACAGTGGAGTTTTCCTGAGAATTAATGTGGAGCTCCTGCCTGACACTCCAGGAATGAATGAGGCATAAAGGGGAACGTCCTAGTTTCCCTGCCATCTGGCGTGGGCTGATGACCGGCAGTGAGACCATTCCATACACAATGTTTCCATCAACAGTTCTGGTTGGTTATCTTCTCTGACTTAACTTGATTCCACTTTACATACTGTCTCATTTTTCTGTTCCAGCCATCCCTTTACCTGTTCTCTTCTTCCCACAGGACTTTGTTGGGGAGATTTCTCTCTGACAGAGTTTATCTATCTATCTATCTATCTATCTATCTATCTATCTATCTATCTATCTATCTATCTATTCATGCCAGTATAAATGATCTACTTTTTCAAGATCCACATGAGAAGACTGTGGTCAGCTTTTTGCTTTCTGTTTTGGTCTTCATTGGCTCTGTGGGCTGACTAGCTGCTGCTTTCTCAGGTTTACCTGGAAAATTAAAGATGCTATCACTGCCTTCTAGGCACTCCAAGTAGATACTTCCCCACTGCAGGGTCAGGCCTGCCAGCTGACGGGAGGAAACGTATTGCTGTGGATGCAGATTAGGTCATTAGCTGTCCACGCGGCGTACCAGCCTTGTTCTAAAATGTTGGGTAGGAGTGCCAGCACTTACCCTAGTGCCTGTGTGGGTGTGTATGGAAATGCAACGGGCCCTGTGTACCAAATGATCCTAACAACTCAAAGGATTCAGATCATATGATTTATTTCTTGCTTTTGCTCTATGTCCATCATGGTACCTGTACGTCACAGGTAATCAGGGTGTTCTAGGTGTAGTCATTTGGAAACCTTAAAATGTTGGATGCTCCATTTGGATAAAATCAGCACCTCGGGGTAGGGGACCACTTGGCCTTTGCTTCTTTAAACTTCTCCTGCAGGTGACGCATATCACTTTTACTCACCTTGTCTTTCTTAGATTTATTCTCAGGTACCTTGTCTTAGCAGCCTTAGTAAGAATTTGGAAACCAAGGGATAGGTGAATTATTACTAGTCACTAGGAAAAAAGTGATTTCATTTACTCTCTGAATATTAAGCATTGCAAGGAGTTGTGTTGGTTCAGAAAATTGTAAGAAGGAAATGGAAGAGAAGTTTCAAAAATAGGAAAACTTTTCCTAAACTTTTTCAGAATGTTGAATCTGTTTTTTGTAGAAAATACATGCTTTGCGTTTGTAGAAAAAGGCAAAGATTCTAATGGCAGAGGTGTAATGAGTAGATGATCGTGGGATGTGGCTGAAGTCTTTCATTTTGTCTCCCCACGTTGCTTTAAAAAATCTTTTCTATCGTGCTTATATGATACTTATGTAATATTAAAAGAAAAAGAAAATGTATGGGTGGGTGGAGGAGGGAAGAAGTTGTTTTTCTTTTAAAAAGTGCTTTAATCATGCTTACCCATTTTAACCTGTGGCAGAAGAAACGTGTTGTAATTGATTGGAGAACTGTTTCAACAGCCAACTTGTATCACAGAAACCCACAAAAGACAGGAGAAAAGCAGAATGAGTAAGAAAAAAAAATATATATAGAATGAGATACATAGCAGAATTCATTATAATAGGATAACAACTTTCTGATATTTGTCACAAACATTGAGTGTTTTCCAGTTCTCTGGCATACCCAAACCAGTTGTTGTGCTCATGTGGACTATCTTCCTGGTTTTCTTTTTCTTTCTTCCTTTCTTTCTTCCTTCCTTCCTTCCTTCCTTTCTTTCTTTCTTTCTTTCTTTCTTTCTTCTTTTTTTTAAAGATTTTATTTATTTGATAGAGATAAACACAGGCAGAGAGGGAACACAAGCAGGGGGAGTGAGAGAGGGAGAAGCAGGCTTCCCACTGAGCCAGGAGCCTGATGTGGGGCTCAATCCCGGGTCTCTGGGATCATGACCTGAGCCGAAGGCAGTCGCTTAACCAACTGAGCCACCCAGGCACCCCTCTTCCTGGTTTTCTAATGAAGGCATGTGAGTGGAAATTTGAGTTTCTTAGGATATAGCTTTTCTAAATATGCCAAATTGTTCTTAGAAGCATTTACATTAATTTACTCTTCCACCAGGAATATTTAGAGTTCCTGTTACTCCCTACTGTCCATTACAACTGGCATTTTCCTGGTTTAAAATTTGTACTAACTGAAATCTCATTGTGACTTTAATTTGCTCTTCTCTGATTACTGATAAGGTTGAACACTTCCTATTAGTTTATTGGACCGTTGTGTTTACTCTTTTGCGAAATGCTTGTTCATATCACAGCTTTTAAAAAATCTCAGTATTTATCTTTTGATTTGTAGGAATTGTGTAAATATTCTGTATACTAATTTTTTTTCTATTGTATGTGGCACGTCCCCTACATGGCTTATGTTAATGCTTTATGAGGACATTTGGGCAGAAATTTTTAGTTTTAATGTGGTAACATTAATTTATCTTTTATGTTTTGTGCTCTTTTAAGAAATACATTCCGGTCTCAAAGGCATTAGAATGTCCTGTTTAATTTCAAAAGATTTTAAAGTTTTGCTGCTTTCACTTAAGTTTCAATCTACTGGTATATGACAATTTTTATATTTGATGAGAGATTGGGATCCACTTTCCTTTTATTTACTAGTAAGGGTAATTAATTTTCCTCACAATTCTTACTGACTTAGTCTTTTTCCTAATGATATGCAGAAACAAATATAAGTCACTATAGGGATGTGATATTTTCTTGTGGTTCTTTAGGTTTCTTTCCTTTTTTTGTTTCATGTCTCTGCACTAAGGTTACACTCTCCTAATTTATATGGCTGTAATATATGTCTTGAAATCTGTTAGCAATGACAGATTCTTGTTGCGTTGTTCTACTTCGGCAATACCTTGGATACTGGTAGCTCTTTGTTCATGGTAGAACAAAGAACAAACTTACTCTTTTACATTCTAGAGTAAGTTTGCCAAGTTCTGTAAATAACTGTTGTGATTTTTATAGGAATTGTATTGGATGAATAGCTTACCATATAAAAACGTAATCCTTATGATAGTCCTTTAATACAAGGACATTGTCTCTCCATTTGTTTTGGGTCTCTTAAATGTTAATAAAGCTTGGCTGTTTTTTTTTTCATAGTAGTAATGCACTTTTTAGATTTCTTCCTAAGTACCTTATAATACAAACAGCATCATTTGGTAGTTACATTTTTAGTTTGCTTAGTTCATTCTTTAACTGGCATAGAGAAGTGCAATTGATTTTTATCTATTGATCTGTATATCGGATTGGGTTAAATTATTCTGTAGTAATAAAGAAGACCAAAATTTCAAAAAAGTTCCTCTAAACAATAAAAGTTTATTTCTCACACATGCTACACGTCCTACAGGGTCAGCAGGGGGGACTCTGATCTATGTCTTCCCAGCCAGAGAAAGAGGCTGACAGAGAAGCACCATCTGGTCATGGCAGAGTGAAAGAGAGAGTGAGCAAACATAGTAAATTGCATATGGCTACTTGTAGCTTCACCCCGGTAATGGCACATGTCACTGCTCATATTTCATTAGCTAAAGCATGTCACGTGACCACCTCTAACTTGACAAGGCGTTAAGTAGCATGTATGCGTCTAGAAAAAAAAAAAAAGAGCCACAGAAACTGAGGAACAACATGAATTATACGTAGTTTTCTCTCCAGAACTTAGGTCAAATATTTGTCTTCAGATTGTGTTATCTAGAGAGAGATCACATTCGATAATCACTTCAGTATTTACCTTAGTATTCATTGTCCTTATTTCAATGCACTAGCTAATAAAATATTTAATAGAGGCAATGATGGTGTGTGTCCCTGTTTTACTCCTGATTTTACAAAAGTGCTAAACCTACATCAAATTATGTTTTTAGCTTGTTAAGGACTTTGGTTCTAAATAAATTGTTTTGGGTTCTAAATTAATACTCTTTTCTTCAGGATTTTGGTCTCAAACAAATCACATGAATTTTTGTTCTTTAATATATTTTTATGGTGAATTATATTAATATGTTTTTAAGTTGAAATAAATTTTGTAATTTTGAAATGAACCCAACTTGGTCAGGAGATTTGATCTTTTCCATTCATTTATGGATTCAGTTTGTATATGTCTTATTCAGAATTTTTTTTGAGTTTATGTACCTTAGTGAGAATGGCCTATAATTTTTCTTTTTTATATTCTTCTCTTTTTTCTTTAATATGTGTATCAAAGTCAGACTAGCCTCATAAAATAAAGTGGGAAATATTTTTCTTATTCCATTTGTAAGAGTGTTTGTAAAAAGTAGAATTAGTTTAATTTGGGTGGTTTCTAGTTGTCCTCTTGATTTACCTTAGGTCAGAAATGTTTTTAAGAATTTACCTAACTACCTAAGAATTCAAGTACAATTCTCATAAAGTTATCTACAATATTTTCTTATATTTATAATCAGGTTATATCTAAGTTTATCCTTGTATTTTCATACCCAGTATCATTATACATCTGTTATTTTTCCTTGATCAATTATACCAGAAGTTCAACAATTTTAATAGTAGTTCCCTGGATGCAAAAACCCATAGGAATAGGAAATACATCTTGATTTTGTCCATTAAAACTTACTCTCAAGTGCTTGAAAAACTAAGCTTATTACAGTAAGTTTTTCCAGAATGAGTATGATCTTGCTTAGACTTGTCTAATTAATACTCCATTTTCTTGACCTTTTCAGAACAAGGAACTAACAATTCAATGTGACCCGATGTCTTTACAATTAGAAAAAGAAATTGCTATCTACTGTCTTTGGTAGATGGCAAAATGGTCACAGATTCTTTCCATTCTGTATGTGTGCCCCTTTGTCATTCCTTCCTTGAAGCAGTGGAGTCCTTTTTATATCCCTTGAGTCTGGGCTTGATCATGTGACTTGCTCTGGCCAATGGGACATCAACAAATGTGATGCCAGCAGAGGCATGAAATGTCCTTGCACATGGTGGCCTCCCATCTTACATTGCTGGGAGTTTTTCTGCTACTATCAGAATGAGCCTGGGATTAGACTCCCAACACTGTCAAGACAACTGCTAGTTGAAATAGTGAGGCCAAATCAGACCATCTGACCTCAACCAAGCTGATCCAAACTACCCAGTGAAGCCACAGAACTAGCTGAAAAAAAAGAAAAAAAAAGAAGAAAAAGCTTACAGCCACATGTTTAGCTGAACTTCCCTCCTGTACACTTTTTCAATACTTATCTCTCAGGCAGAATTGTTGGTGCCCAATTCACTTACCTGACGTGTCCTCAGGATTGATAGGACCGAACTGCAAAAGTTGAGAGATGTGTCAATCCGTTGCTGCCTTTGCAAATTACAGGCAGAGTTTCTGAACGGAATCGCTAATCTTAGATTGTCTATTTTGAGTCATAACTTCCTACTACAAAGCAGCAGTTTTGTGGTAGAATTCTTATACCCAGGAGGGTGACCCAGAAGATACACTGTAGTTACACAATTAAAAAAGTTAGGCCTTGGATGCACAAGGGTTTAGGGGAAGCCAGTGATTGAATAACTAGTTTAAAGACGAACGTATGTGTTTTGTAACAGGTGTGAACAATACATCTGTCTAATTCCCCATCTCCTATGTATCTATTTCCAATTTCCCCAAATTCTCAAGGCCCTATGTATTAGCTGGTCTTGTTTTTAATGAAAACTTTCCCTTGCAAGATTGAAATAATCAACGAGTAGAAACAGATATTTTAATAAAAGATCAATGTTTCCTCTAGAAGCAACTAGTTCTGATCAGGTTGATATATAAAAGGTTGGGGTTTCCAGATCTCGCATTGAAGAGAAATTAAAGGAAGTTGAAGAGATGACGCTTGGGGCTTGTCTGGCTGCCTTACTAACAAGAAAACACCATAAAATATTTCTCTCATTTCTAAACATTTCTCTAAATAATATAACTTATAGAAAACAGAACCATAAAGGACTAGTTGTTTCCCAAACAAGTTTTCCATTTATAAGATAAGAATGGAGGGATGGAAGAATCAGTTGCATCAGGATATTTCTCATTCTAGGATAAGATATCCCAGATGGCAGAAAAGAGAGTGTTCTGAATAGAACTGACATCAAACATGCACTGATAAATATATACATATTCATATCCAGTCAGGCAGCTAAAAAGTCAATAATCCTATCGCTTCTGTAGTTGAATTAAAACCTCCCACTTTCACATGCAACATTTCGAAATGACATCAGATGCTTCTCATGATGTAGAGATATGCACATTTAGAAGAGGGTCTCTAGGGGCGAAGAAGACAGCAACAATAGAAACTTACATCTACAGACCAAGCTTCTAGGGTGTCAGTACATTAAGGTTTAGAATTCCATTTTACTCCCCAGAAAAGAGAGAGAGCACTAGAAGTTACTCCTTGTGTTACTAATAGTGGCAGATCATTTGATTCCATGATTAAATGGATTGAGGTGCCTGAAGGGGGGGAGGGGAGGAACACTAAGGGGATTATAGGATAAGGTGTACTGCTACTTTAAAATTATGCATGCCTGGCCCCATCCAGGTTCCTCCCACTGCTTGAAGCACCTGCTGGAAGCTTGGGGAGCTCATTTCCAGGCGGGCCACCAAGCAGACTGTGCTCTGAGCTTCAGGTAACCAAGCGTTTGCGGAGCAGAATACTCTCCTTGGGCGCCCCCATCTTCCTCGCAGCATTCCTGCTGCTGTGGCCTATTTGCTGAGAGTAACCCGGGGGTTACCGCAGTGTTGCCAGGCAACGAGGGACACCGGTCCTGTGAAGAGCCATTTGTCACACTGAGGGGACTGGTTGAAATGCAATAAAGAAATGGTAATTCAGCTTATTTATCAATACAATTACTTACCCAGTATTAGGGGTCCACATTTAACCTACAAATACATAGTCATATGAGGAAACAGGAACACAAACGTTTGCTAAATGCTAAGGCATAGGACAGACAGATGGTGTTGGGTTTCTAATCAGCTTTACCGTGAGCTTAAAGTTGCTGCGCATGCTGGGATGGGGGGAAAGGCCCAAAGTGCTGTGCCAGCCTTATTTCGGACAGCTGTAAGTTAGCTGTGGGCTACAACATAAGGTGTGTGGGGAAAGAAAACCTATGCAATTCTTTCCCTTGTTAAGTGGGTAGCGCTAATTCCTTGGGGTAGAGTGGTAATCTGAATTTACTGTTGCTGAAATAGAGGCACAAAAATATGTATGTATCCGTGTACAGCTATGTATAAAAAACTGACCTGTGGACTCTTCAGGTGTCCAATTTGCCCCCCAAAAAGAAGACAGCTACCAGAAGAAGAAGTATTTTCCTCTAGGCAGTGTACTTCAAAATGTTTTTTCTTTGAGAAGTTCAGCAATGTTCCTTCTCAGGGGCTCAAAGTCCTCAAGCCTGGGATGAACTTAAATTTTAATGATGTCGCAGCTTTTCCTTGACCCTTTGTTTTTGCTTCCCAGACACCAGCTGCTACTCATGTCTTTGCCATGGCTCAGAACATCTCTGGTATTACCTCAGTGTGAAAACCTGTCTGCGGTTTCCCAAAAATGGAGTATCTCAAGGATACCTAAAGCACCTGGCTTCAAAGTGTGGCTGGCCAGCGGCATTGGGCTTATTCTTTATTTAGGAATGGTTTGCCAGGAGGAACATGCTTTTTGGTAAACATGAACTGCTTGGCTCTTTCCCTGGGCTTCCGCTTCTTGATGCAAGTCACCGGAACCTTGATCTTCGCGTGTTTTGCCGCCGTCTCCTTGGCTCACTCGCGGGGTCTTTTCCCAAGGCTGGAGAATGTGGGAGCTTTCAAGAATGTATCACTTGTGCCAACCCAGGCGACGTGTGGACTCCCAGACCCAAGCACTTTTTGTCACAGCTCTGCTGCTGCGGGTCTCGGGTTCTGTACCCAGCGGCTTTGCATTCAGGATTGCCCCTATAGATCTTCCCCTCCCGTCTACACGGCCCTGTTGTCCGCAGGCCTCGGGAGCTGCATCATGGCCGACAAGCATGACCTGTGTCCCCACTGCCAGAGCAATTCCACAAGTTTTATTTTTGGAAATCACAAGAATTGCTTTTCTTCTCCTGCTTCTCTGAGGCTGGCGGCATCATTTACTTTAGCTGTGTGGTTGAAACCTGAGCGAGAAGGTGTAATGTAAGTAGTGAGTGTCAGCTTTCCTAGGGTCCTGGACAATTTGTAGTTGTGATGCTTATTGCCACATGGATTCTGAACTAGAAACAAAGGCTAACACTGGAATCCTTGCGACTGAAGGTCAACTCTGGTAGTCTTCCTCTTCAGGTTTACATTCCAACCTTTGCCCCCCTAAGTTTAGGATTTTTTCTCTTTTTCATGGATGAAGTTGAAAAAGATGATGATGAAACAGTTTCCTTACAGGCAGATCTGTTTCCACGTCTAACTTATTTCCCGGCCATTGAGCGAGTACTTTGGTCTTGACCTTCAGTGGCTGAGCCAGGCTCAGTGTGAGGTTTAAGGCGTAGGGGCCAGTAGTACCAATAATTGCTGTTTTCTAAGTTCTGATCTAAGTTTTTATAAACAACCAGCTCCTGCCAGGGTATAAAATTTTCATCAGGCAGGTAGCTCTCCACGGGCTTAGGACTGTGTTTTATTCAACCTTCTTTTCTCAGGAAGAGATGTTTGTTTGACTCATGGAAGATGCCCAATCATATGAGTTGAATAAATGAATAATCCTCTAACTCTGAGAAGATAAGAGCTTTTGACCTTTTATCTTGTGGTGTTTTCTGTTAGGAAATATGTAGGTAGGCATAAGTGATTCCTAAAAGCTTTTATGCCATTGACCATAGTAGAAATGTCTTTGGTGAATTTGGACAGGGGGTTTCCTTCACATTACTTTTTGTTAGTCTCTATAATCACCTGTGTTTCATCCTGTAGTAGCTTCTAAAACTAACCTCTCATGTGTTTTCCCAAGAGCCAATCTGGAGATTTGAATAAGTAAGGAAGTTTTGAGGCATTTTTTGCTTATCTTTTGTCTTCCTGTAGGGCTTTTGGCTCTTCCCGTTCTGACAGTTTCTTTGTTTGAGAGTGTTGGCCAAATATCTAAAAACTTGTGAAATAAACCAGAAAAGTCTTATAATCTCATAAGCAAATATGTCTTAAATGTCTTTGGTGTTTAGTTTTAATTTGCCAAGTGAAAGTTGACATTTTTCTTCATTCGGAATGAAAATGATCACAAACCATTATCTCTATTTCTGTATCTCCCCTAAAAGCAAACCTTGTTTTTTTCTTTTTTTTTTAACTGTTTGAAATGTCAGTAAATCCAACCTACTCAGTTTATGTAGTGTCCAAATAGTCTTAAAAATTGTCTGTTGACAAATATGGCTAGGAAAATTGATTTTTTTCCCCAAGTTATTTTTCCATGGGATAAGTCTCTACCAAATTCTTCTCCTATCAGTGTCATTTTGTGTAAAGAAGACAAGAGTATTGATAGAGACAGTGGCACATGGTTTATGGTCTAGAGAGTTCCATGCATCAAGGTCATTTCCATTCTCAAAACTAAAATAACTATGGGAATTGGGGGAATTTTGGGGTGTTTGTACTAGATAAGTAAAACAAACAAAGCATGGATTATCCAATTATTGTTTATCCAGGAGCAGAATAAATCCAGTTCCTAAATATTTTGCTACCTGCCTTCCTCTCACATTCATTATCTACCAAAGCTAGTATGTTTACAAGCAAACAAAATAACAAGGAAGATAATCAATAACATATTAAGAAATGCATTTTCAGTAAGCCTGGGAAAATAAGCCTGCATTTGGCAAATACATTCTTGAGTAATGGTCAAATTTTAACTTGTTGATTTAAACTCAAGAAAAATGAGTATAGGCAAACTCTTCTGAGGTTGTTTGAGACCTGGACACTTGGAGGCAGGGGGTAAAGAGACAGCTCTTTCATCCCAGTGATTTAGAAATATAGCAGAGGGTTAAAAAAAAATCACAGTAGAATTTCTATAAAGCTGTATTTCTACTTTATATAAAAACTGTCAATTAAACCTATTTACCTGTGTTAAAAATATCATTGTTCTCATAACTTTATCAAGAAATGTACAAAATATAGGAAAACAGTGAAATAATAACTGTTAAGTGTTCTCCAATCTTATTTTCACCTCTCAACTCCAAGAAAGAATACATGCAAGTGAGAAGGAATAATTTATGGGAAGTATGACCTTTAAGGAAAGTTTTAAAACCTCTTTAGCAATAGTTCTTCGTTGGTCCCACCTTACCTTTGTTTCTTTGATGCTTCCTCTTCTAGATTTGGTCTTTGACCGGTTGGTTTTTGGGTCTGCTCTGTATTTGGTTCTGCTGTTCTCAGAAAACTCATGAGTTAATGGGGAAACACTGATTGGTACCGAGGCAACACAGTGTGTTAACTGAACATCAAGGAAGGGTGCTTAACCCTGAGCCAGAGAGAGGGGTTTCAAGATCAGGCATAATCCTGGAGATGCCTGAACCATGTAGGAGGCAGCTGGGTGAAGAAAGGGACTCAGACCCCTCCAGTACCTGGTGAAGTTCTCTCCTATGTTGGGTTCTTATCTGTGACATTCAGGTTGATGGGCATCTTTAAGAGCTAGTTATCTGGGGACATGTTAATGGCTAATGTCAGTGATATTTGTCTTTGAATAGCAGATCTTTGGGAATAATCCACTCAGGAGGCTACACAAGCAAGCATTCATTGTGTTCTCTCTACTGCTAAGAAGTTGAATCACTAACCTAAAATGTGATAAAGAGGAATGAGGCTTTGGTTCATAGATCTTTCTGCTCAGTGGGTACAGAGTGGCCTGAAATGTGCAATCATACAATCAACATGAGTAATTCATATGAAACACAAATTAACATAGAAAACAAAAAATTTGTAAAAACACCATTTGTCTATTTATAGGGATGGGAAAAGTGTGCTGCTATGATAAGGATAGAAGTGATTTTTTTAAAAAGGATTTTATGTATTTATTTGATATAGAGAAACACAGCCAGAGAGGGAACACAAGCAGGGAGAGAGAGGGAGAAGCAGGCTTCCCGCCGAGCAGGGAGCCTGATGTGGGGCTCGATCCCAGGACTCATGACCTGAGCTGAAGGCAGATGTTTAACAACTGAGCCACGCAAGTGCCTCTAGAAGTGATTTTTTTAAAAAATAACTTGGTAACTGGCCTGACATAAGACATAGAAAATTCTGAACATTCTTCTGTTTTATCAAAATGTTATTTCATTGTGGTCTTTAGAAGATTGTATGACCTTTCATCCAAGGTCATTAGTGTTCTGTCGGTGCCTCAGTTGGGCTATGTGGCCATGGAGAGCTCTTACAGACAGTGGCTTTGCCTTCTGGCCTGTAGATGAGGAAGTAAGTAGAGATTGCCGTTGTCCATTCTCCATTTCATCATGGGAATTCAATAGAGCGATTCTGACTTCAGGGCTAGCAGTTTTGAGTCTTCTATGGACACTAAGTTCTCTTTACATTAAAAAGAAAAAAAAAAGATTTGCACGGATGACTCAATCCCCAAGCAGGACATAGTGTCTTGTGCTGCTTCCTATAAAAGAAATAGCAGAAGACTAATGAGCCAACAGGCTAAATGTTGGTTTTGCTGGATGATTCAACCACTTTCGTTTCCATCATGAATCTCTCATAAAAGGTATTGAGATTCTGGGGGAGTATACCGTAAATAAGAATTCTTATTTTTTATTGAAATAAAAGGGCTTCTTAATTGGGGTGTACCTTGCTGTGGTTATAATGGCATTCAGGCCCTCATTCACCGGGCGCCCCTCTGAGTGGAGTTTGGGATTATTTTCACACCACTGTAAATGCACAATGCCTTAGCATGTCTTTTGGTTGGATGCTGACCTTTTCTCTCTCCTGGTTGCTTCCTAAGGTGTGTTATAGAAAAGACAGTGGATGGGCAGATTGTGTTCAAACTTACAATATCCGAGAAAGAGACCATGTTTTATTATCGCACAGTAAATGGTTTGCAGCCTCCAATAAAAGTAATGACACTGGGGAGAATTCTTGTGAAGAAATGGATTCATCTTAGTGTGCAGGTGAGTAAAATAAAAAATATTTAACATTTGGTTAAACACAAGGATCCGTCTTCCTTTCTTTCTTTTAAATGGTGTCTTCCCACAAGGTCTGGAGCTGTTCTTTTAGATTTCAATTATGTGTAAATGACAACTAAAGAAAAATAACATTTAAATACCCTGATGATGTAGCCCTTGATACTCTATCATTTCCCCCTCAAAATTACTGTGAAAAACTCCCACCAAAGCTTGGGACAGTGCTCTTTGGGATAATAACATCCATAGAAAATGTTTGTTTTATTTGGTTAATATATTATGTTAAAAAAATGTGGCAGGGCTCTTTCAGTGACTGGTCCTGATTTTACTAGTTATGGCGGCATTAAGCCCCTGCCTGGTTTTTACAGCTGTCTCTTGCAGATTGCATCTGATGATGGGAATAAAATTTAGCTGTTGCATTAAAATGCTGACCTTAGAACTAATGAACTTTACACTTCAGATTCTCAAAAAGTGTTATATGATTACTTTAGTTGTCAGCCACAGTTTGTTTTAGCCTTAGAAGCTGTTAAAGGCTGAGATAACTGTGAGAAATCTGGTATTTTACAGTTTCTGGGGATGGAGACGGAGTTTATCCTTTCTTCTCTTCAGGGTCCTAGAATGGCCCAAAGCAGCCAAAAGTCCCCACACTTGGCTTTCATACCAGAGGTCCTGTGCACAGCAATCCCCACTCCATGTGCTCACAGGAGTGGCTAAAGAGTGTTTTATGCAAACCCCATTCACACTAAATTCAAACTAAAATCACCCTCATTCTTATTATGACAATAATTTTTGATGTCTCATATTGTTTTTGCAACCTGAAGCAATTTGGAAGTAGACTTCCTCCAAGGGCCTTAAGAATTGTTATCTGGGTTTTAAAGTTCATTTTAGCACAGATCTCATTCTTGAGGATTTCAATACACTTTGTACCTATCCTTGTTTTTCCATATGGTAACTGAAATTCCACCACATCTTGGCATAGTAGTGCATTAAAAGCCTTAGGAAGAAAACTTAAAATATGAATGTGGAGAGGTAATGATAATTGATTTCTATAGGAAGTTATTGACAGGAATATCTGATCAGTGTGCTTTGCCTTATCTACTCAGCTTTTACTTAGGATCTGAGTTAATCAAATGCGTTGGCAGTGAGCGGCATTTCCATAGCACTGGGTTTAAAAGGACGTACAAAAGGGTAATTCATGTCTGGTATTAAGGCCATGGATAGCACAAGATGGGTTCAATTTGGTTGTGCTTACCTCTCATTTTCCAGTAGTTATACATAGGGGACTAATTTGTTCTGTGTCTTGAAATTGTCCATCCCACCCACTGCCCAGTGTGGCAGAATTAGGTTCTAATGTTACAAAATATGGGACTAAAACTGTTGAAGAAAGGGAATCAGCAGAAGATGTCACATAATGTTGCATATTTTTGTAACAGCAATGATAAACATGTTTTTTATTTCTCTTTATTTTGCCTTATCTGTGAAACTGTGCCGTATTTTGGCAGGCACTGAAAGCTTTACAAAGGAAAGTTTAAAATCCAAATGTAAAAAGGTAACCATGACTGAATTACTCTCCTGGGAGTAAAATGCTCTTAGAGTGCCTGTTGAAATCAGCATTATCATTTTAATACATGTCAAATATGAGTCATTTCCCAGTTTAGACAAAAATTTCTTTATAAATCTTTAAATCTTTCCCTTCTTTCAAGAAAAGGTTAAAGTACTTATGATTTAATGAGGCTGCTTTATTTCATATCTGTTGGATTATCAAGAGAAACCTTGTCCTTTCCAATCTGTGTACTAGTTTTTGAAATTTATTTTTACATAAGCTTTTCCCCATTCTACATTGTAAGTTAAAATGACGGAACAGTCCTAAAACATTAGAAAAACCATATAGATCAGTCATCTGTTCACCTGGCATTTCTTGGTGCTTTTGGGGACAACCCAGCATTGTGAGAATCTGGATTCAAAGGAAAATAAAAGATTATTTATTCTAAATTGGAGATCTGCCTAGGGTTTCTTTAAATTGGGCACCAATCTGAGTATATTGAAGATACTATGGAATTTATAATAGTTCATTTTATAGATGTTTTAAAAAGAATGCGCTCATTCTTTAAAGATTGCCGTAAAGTAGTGAGAAGGATAAGAGATCAGATGTAAGGATAATTTATTCAGGTAATGCTACTCTGTAGTCTTAATAAAGCCATTTGACTTAGTTTCCTTACTTATGTAAAAAGAGGTTTGGACTAGGTGACAAAAAGAAGCTTTCTTGAATTCCTTCTGAATTCACATAAGAAAGTAAATGCAATGTGGTTGGAGGCACAGCTGAAGTTTAGAAATCGCTTGAGTTTTGTAGGCTTGTCTAGATGGTAAGTGATGATACCAGCTCTGAGCTGATCATTAGGCTTGCACATTTTTCTGCTTCCCCATGCTGTCTGGTATTCATAGAGAAACACTTTTTTGGTAGATTTTTCTGGCCAAGATAGGGACAAATGGAACTTGTTAACTCTTTCACTGTATAACTGCAAAAATATATTTTTTATTATTAAATGCAACTTACTATTGCATTATTATATCATGGATCCAAATTCTGTTTGATTTGGGGAATAGAGACTTCTATCATGCTGGGCATAGAACACATAACTGAATCTGGTTTAGTCTCATTTCAAATTGCAAGCCTAATTAATGCATATGCTTATTTTTTCTCATCCTTCACTATGGCCACAAATCAATGAATCTATTTTATTTTATTTTATTTTTTTTAAGATTTTATTTATTTGACAGAGAGAAACACAGCCAGAGAGGGAACATAAGCAGAGGGAGGGAGAGAGAGGGAGAAGCAGGCTTTCCGCCGAGCAGGGAGCCCGATGTGGGACTCTATCCCCGGCCTCCAGGATCATGACCTGAGCCGAAGGCAGTCGCTTAACCAATCTGAGCCACCCAGGTGCCAATACAAATCAATGAATTTATATGGAGCGTGCATGCATGTGTGTGTGTGTTTGTGTGTGTGTGTAAAAATAAAACATATACCTTTGCTCATAAAATTGGCTCAGAAACCAGAATTTAACTTACAAAGGGCTAGTGACATCACCTTAATTAACAGATCTGACCTAACACCTTACCTCAGACCACTCAGTACCAGCTTTCTATCAGTAAAATCAGAATTTTAATTTCCCAAATTCCAAAAAAAATAAATAAATAAAATAAATGAGTTTTAAATAATTAAATCCCTGGGCAAAAAAGATGCCAAGAGGAGCCAGACATACGGGACACTGAAGTTCTATTTTCTTAAACAAAAGATGCCGGATGTTATAGTAATGGATCTAAAGGCTTTTATTCAAGAACTAGCATTTTGAAGCTTCAACCTGTTGGAAAATGATTAGTTTTTAAATTAATATTCATTCAGGGACTTGAAACTGACATGATTGCCAATTTAAATTTCACTTTGGGGTTTAATATATTGGCTATTTCACATTATATCAAGCTGAAATTCGTTATGTCATATTTTTTGTACTAAAACTGGAAAAAAAATCAATTCAGACTTTTTATTATCAAATAGGGAACACTGATAAGATTAGCAGATTTTTTTAAAGCTTGGTTTTTCATACTGAATCTGCAGGTGCTTTTGGTTATTATAAGCGATCTCTTGATTTTCTTTCTTAAGAAAAAGTTTTGAAATACATAAAAGAGTTTTACTTGAGCAGTTTGTTATGAGTTGGGAGGTAGAACAACTTGGGAGCTTTTCCACATTTAGCTATCATTTAAGAGTCAATGCTCAGACTTTCTTACAGAACAACTGTTTTTCCTTAAGGAGTTCTATACGTGTTATAGGACAAAGAACATGAAAGAATCATTCATATAGTAACCCTTGTAGTAATTATGCTGAAATACAGTAAAACAATTTATAATTTGCAACTGATGAAATAGTATAACCATGGAAGCAAGACATGGGTTAGTAGTGGGGTTGGATGCATTTTCTATGCTCTTTTGAAGGCTCCTTGATACACTGACAGTTCAAGAGCCAAAGAGGGTTCTAGTCACTGCGAGGTAAAAAAGAGCAGTTCTAATCTAAAACAATGAAGGAAAGAAGGCATGGTAAATCAAGTTTTATGAATCAATAGGTGAGGAATAGGGGATTCATAATCACAGTTTGTTCATGAAATATGTTCTTTTGATTTATGTATTCAATCTGAAAAGGAAAAACTATTGATAGTTCTGGAGCACAAGAAAATGCAATTTAGCCAACACTTGCTGGAACAGATAAACCAAGTCTCTCAATTAACTCTCGGGTATATGCCTGTGTGAATACTTTTATAAAAGTATTCCATGTCTCTGTTGATTGAGGCAACATAGAATGTCCATGCAAGCTGATGGAAGCTTCCTCCTTCAGTCTGGTAAGCTCTGTGTGCTGGGATTCTCATGGGAACACCACCTCAAACCTCACTCCAAGAGAATCCCAATCCATATTGTTTAATACTTCCCATTGCTTTTAACTATAACTATTGATATATGTGTGGGTGCCAGTGTCAAACACTGTTATTTGTACAAAGCCTTCTGTTCATGTCCCGCCACTGAATGTCTCCTGAATTAGTTGACTAGTTTTAGTTATTGAAAACTAATTAAATATCAATAGAATTTACCGAATTATATTTCAGAATTAGTTAAAAATGCTGATAATAGTAGCTGTCATTACTGAGCACTGATTTTGTATATTGTATTAAATGTGGTATATGTTTAAATTTGAAATGCTTATAATAGTTCTATGTCATTGGCTTAGCTCCATTTCAGAGATGAGAAAAATGAGCCTTCAGTAGGTTAAGTCAGATTGATAGCTTAGATTTACAATCTTCAGTTTTTCTGACCTTTAGCTAATAATAATAATAATATTAAATTGCCATGGACCTAGTTCACTATGATGATCTAAGAAGTAAAGTTATTTGAATCCCCTTACCCCAAAAAACAAGAACTGAAGACATATCTATAAATTAAGTATAAATCATTTTTCTATATGTACATATTTGTAATGTAAATATTTGTAATGCTTCCCATATTGGCATGATTTGTACAAATAATTAAAATCAGTTTATTTTACAACTATATCTTCATTGACACAAATGGTTTAATTGTACAACAGTGTGTAATTTTATATAAGGTTCTGCTCAGTATGTCTCTGTCAGAAATGAATGACTACAGTGGGTTACCTTTTCCTGATCACTGGATCCTTGATGTATAGAGCTGAGACAGGTTATGATACAGTAGAAATAAGAGGAGGATTCTTCCCACTTAATGATGGAGAGACGTAAAACCACCCAAGTAAAAATTATTTTTTGTGCATTTTTCATGTGACTTTCAATATTTGATCAAAAAGCATGGCTTTAAATTTTGACATTTTACTTAAATTGTCCAACCTTCAGGAAAATCGTGTAACTCCTTGAAGTGTTGGATACCCATTACAAATATGGAATAAAGATGGGCGCCTCGGTGGCTCAGTTGGTTCAATCGAAAAGCGATTGCCTTTCGGCTCAGGTCATGATCCCGGAGGCCCGGGATCGAGTCCCACATCAGGCTCCCTGCTCGGCAGGAAGCCTGCTTCTCCCTCTCTCACTCCCCCTGCTTGTGTTCCCTCTCTGGCTGTGTTTCTTTCTGTCAAATAAATAAAATCTTAAAAAAAAAATATGGAATAAAGATAAACCCAGTCTACTTGGTTTACACTGTAACTGTGATGTGTAAACACAATAATGTCTGCTAAACCACTTTATAGTCTGTTATGATGGAGCTTACAGTCTATTAGGAGAAAAAGACAAAGAAGCACACCAATGAAAGCAATATTATTACTGTGATATATGCTATGGGATCACAGGAAGGACAATTTGATCAAATCACTGAAGTCAAAGAAGGCTTACTTGAAGAAATTACATTGGACATGTGTATTAGTTTCCTAGGCTGCCCTAAAAAAAAGTCTCCAACTGGGTAGGTTAAAACAACAAATATGTATTCTTACACATTCTTGAGGCTAGAAATTTGAAATCATGGTGTCCACAAGACCATGCTCTCTCTTGCTCTCTCTCTGAAAACTGTAGAGTAGCCTTCTTTTCTTTTTCTGCCTCCACTATAATATAGCTATCTTCTCCCCTTGTGTGTCATTGTCTTAATAATAATAATAATATTAAATTGAATCTCTAAATAAGAATCTCTCCCTATAAAGACACAATTATATTGGATTAGGGCCTGCCCTGATTCAGAATGACTTCATTTTAACTGATTGCATCTAGGAAGACCCTATTTCCAATTGAGGTCCTATTTGTTAGCACTGGGGATTAAGACTTCATCTTTGTGGGCAACACAATTCGGTAGATAACAAAATGTATGTAGTAGGATGCATAGGATTCACCTAGGCAAAGAGGGGAGAAGGACATTCTATACACGCATAGCAAATAGCACAAATGCCCTTTTATGAAAGAGAGTATGTTGCATGGGAGAAACTAAAAGGCTGGTGTGGGTAGAAAGCGACAAACTGGAACAGCATGTGTAATAAGCCAGAGGGGTTGGAAGAGGCTGCATTTTAAAGAACATTGTTGACTATGTAAAAATGTTTTCAGTGAGACTCTACTGAATTGTTTTAGGTAGAGTGTATAGGTAATGGGGGGAGGAAGGAGAAGGAGGGAAAAATGTTTAACCTAAGCAGATGATCTTTTCCTAAAAACCTGTTTGGTTCCAGTGAAGGAGAACGGTTTGCATGAGGATAAGATTACAGGGTTGTTAGGTTGTTGTCATGTTCCCCAGTGAGAAGTAAGTATACTTTGAGCTATAGAGATGATAGCAGATCTGTGGGGAAGTGGTCAGGTTTGAGAGCTGTTTAGGAATTTAAAACAAAGGACTTGCTGATGGAAGAGATTAGAGATTAAGAGAAGGGAATTGTGATAAATCCCAGATTCCTGGCTTGGACAATTGCGTGGATAAATTTCATTTGTTTATATATAAACATTAGAAGAGAATTATATTGTGTGTTTTTTTTTTTTTTAAAGATTTCACTTATTAATTTGACAGAAAGAGAGACAGAGCACACAAGCAGAGGGGGAAGCAGACTCCCTGCTGAGTGAGCTGGGAGCCTGATGTATGGCTTGATCCCAGGATCTGGAGATCATGACCTGGGCTGAAGGCAGACACCTAACCTTATGAGGCACCTGGGTGCTCAAGAATCAGATTTTTGATATTTGACACATATGAATTAGAATTCAGCTCAGGGCAATAATTCTCAACTATAGAAATCATTGGCATCATAGAAAGTTGAAAAAATATTCTGATGCCTACATGCTATTATGTCTTCATTGGTCTGGGGTGAAGCCAAGCATTATCTCTTTACCCCTTCCTTCCTCGATGGGTTAATGTGGGTAACAAAATAAGAAAATGTGAATTTCAGATAGGAAATGATCATCTCCAATTTAGCTAGATAGGATTTAAGTAGGTAGAAAAGAAAAGGAAAGAAATATTCAATAGATCAAAAGTGGGAACAATGCCTAGGAAGTGAGACTAGCAAAAGGCTTTTGTAAGAATGGGGGTCTGAGATTCTTAGAAAGAAATATATCATGTCTTAAATGAAAAGCCTGGGGCACTTGGGTGGCTCCATTGTTGAGCACCTGCCTTTGGTTCAGGTCATGATCCCAGGGTCCTGGGATCGAGCCCCGCATCTAGCTCCCTTCTCAGCGGGGAGCCTGCTTCTCCCTCTCCTACCACCCTGCTGTTTATGTTCCCTCTCTCGCTGTCTGTCTCTCTCTCTGCCAAATAAATAAAATATTTTTTTTTAAAAAAGGCTGAAAGAACAATAGATTGAAGGTTTACACAGGGCTATGGAGTTTGGTTTTTTCCCTCCTGACAGGCAACCCATTTTTTGCCCACCTGTTCCTAATCCAATCTATTTGGTACTGGCTATAAGTTACTAGTATATAAACAATGCATATACACACACATACCCAAACAGGTTAGCTAATATGAGCAGAAAATCATCACATATCACATTATAATGTTTACCTTGTACAAATCTGAATGTCATCAATGTACTATTTCACAGCAAAAATTTAAGTTCAGTAAGATCTTTCCTATGGGAAGACCTCCAATCAAGTTCTAAAGCAAGCGATGAGTAAATAAATGTTTAAACTTAGAAGATGATATTTGAAGAAGTTAGCAATTTTTCTTGCTTGAAAATGGTTGGTTCTCAGCCAGTAGAGCCAATAGCCATAAATATAGAGCCAATAGTTATAAAATACAAAAGGAAAATGTGTACAAATATTATAGTACACATTTATTACATATACTACTAAAATTGAAAAGTGCTATGAAAAGAACAGTATTTTCCAGTGTCTACTTACTTGTTTTCAATAATCTCTCGTCTTGAAAATGCCACTATGGTGATTCTGTAAAATTTGTAATGGTCAAAATTTGATGGCAGTGCTTTTTAAAACCTATATTATTTAATGGAATAGTCATTTATATTATATCACTTTCATCTAAAAGCCAAATATAATAAGATGGATAATTTGGCTTTTTTTTTTTTTGAGGACAGGCATTCCTGTGCCCACAGGGCTAACTGATGCCTTCAGTTATACATGAACAATTACCACTAAAGTCAGAAAGAAACAGTGTGCGTATAACCTAGGGCAGAATTTGGCCTATGGTATGTATCACTTGGTAATAGAATGGAGAATATGACTTTATTTAAACATGGACTTTAATAGTCTTATTTCCCCATACTGTTTCCCTTGGTATTTCTCTCTCTCAAATATAACATTTCAGTGTTCCAAGCAGCTGCATTGCTCCAGATATGTAATAAAGGCATATGTTTGAGATGCCAGTTTAGGTATCTGTAAGCCAAAAAAAAAGAAAAAAAAAAAAAAGAAAAAATGAAAACATTAAGAGAACTTTTCCAAGAATGGAAAGGCTTTAATAGATTTATTTATCTTCTAATTAACTACAGCAGTGAAAAAATATTGATATTTATCAATTACTTATATAAGCATCTACGTTATATTGTATAATTTTTATTATAAGTGCTTATGTCAGAAAAAGTGATCTCATTCTGCTTTCCAAAATCACATGAAATAATCCCTAAATAAATTGAATAGCATATTCTAGAGGTAGAAAAATAATTGTATCAATTTTGTTTATGCTTAGTGTTCATGCTTTTCAATCTGGGGAGGGTAGAAAGAATGGAAAGAAAAGTTAGGGTAAGTGACAGAGGCATTTGTGTTGTAGTGGGAAGGATGGCAATAGGAGGAAAACCCAGGGTCCTGGGGAGGAGACAGCCGATGTCAATTTCACCGTGGTAGAGGTTGACCAAGAAAGTCTAGATTGTGGACATATAGTACATAACTTTGTTTGTTTTCTGGGATGCAAATCCCTTATATTATCCTTATTGGACCAAATCTGTCACATGTAACCATTTTGGGGGTGTTGGCAATAAAGAATTTACAGAAAGGAGTTGGCTTCCTTTCTAATGGGCAGGTGATATGCATACTTCCTAATTGTGCTTGCCATCACCACCCTAAACATATGGGGCATTGTCTCACGTTGCCTGGTTGCTGACAGGTGGGGTTGAAGTTTAGCTTCCCCTTCAATACCTTCCCAGTGAATGTGAGCCTCCTACTGGTTCCACACTGGGGCTTCTGAGTGGTGATGTATTCCGAAATGCCCAGTGAACCCCACCACCCCCAGGGAGGGGGAAGCACATCTGCTGACTCACATCACTCTGTTTGAGGCTGTGGGGTGGGAGTAGAAGCTGAGCTTTCTGCCGGTCCCTGTGGACACCAAGGGAAGGAATGGATGTTCAGAGATGCCCTCTCACAGCACCTCCTCGATGCCATGTGTAAATGGAGGCTCAGCTTCCCACAGGGTCCAATTTACAAGGAAGCGAAATAACCCTACGTCATACCACATACTTCAGTGTCACGAATACCAATGGGGACAGAGGCTCAGCTCCACAGCAGTTCCTGTTTGCTTGATGGAGGTCCGATGGGGAGCAGGGTACATACCAGCCCTGATACACATAACACCGCATTCATTCTCCTTGCTGTGAAGTGGGTGGGAGGTTCAGCTCTGAACGGGACTCCCCTGACACCAGTGATTGGGGAAAATAAAGTACTGAACAGCCCTGACACACACTTCCTTGTTCAGTCTTACTGAGGCTAGGCAACTATGAAGGTCCAGCTCCTGCTGGGCCCTGACAAAGGTGGGAGGAAGTGGAGTGGTCACGCAGTGTCTTGCTGCTGTCAGATTGGGGGTAGAGGGGAAGGCTCAGCATCTTGCTGGGCTGCTGAAGAGTTGGGGTATGGCCTCCTTTAGCCAGATGGGGGATGGCATATCAGCTCTGTTCACCCTGACAATACTACTGTGGAGGGAGAGTCAGAGGACTACCTCCTCCCATTGAGCAGGGGATAGAAAATAAGCCCTTTCCTCAGTTCCATTAAAACTACCCAAACAATTAAATCGGAGAGTTCCCTGCTTCCACCAAGTGGAGAGTGAAAATCGGCTCCCTGTTAGGTTAGTCAGAACCACCATGCAGGGGATTTGGAAGATTGCCTGCATTTGCCAGGAGGACTGGAAGATTCCCACTGTGGGGGGAAATCAGAGTAGAGCGGCTCACTTCTGCTGGGTGGGAGGGTGGCATCAAAGGTTAGCCCCCTGATGGGCTCTGCCAGAACCATGAATGAAGGAGAGGGGAAGGGAGTAAGGGAAGGGAGAGAGGGGAGGGGGAGGGGCTTTTCCTTGGCGTTTGGCTACAATAGGGCAGATGTTGCCAGAAAGGGTTCCCCTTTTCATTCCGGCATTTTCCTGGCCCTTTATCTAGGAGAAGCAGACTTGTCTCGGAATTTATTTTATCTCTGCCTGCTGAGGGTTCTAGGATAGATGCTTCTCGAATGTTCTGCCTAGGATATATGAGTAGTAATAAGAAAACCTCGAGGATTTACTGTCATGTTGTTGAATCCTGAGGTCCCTAAGGTTTTTCCACCTTCTTCCCACCTTGAAGAGTTGTCTTATACTTGTTTGTTGTGTTATTCCCACAGTTTTTTAATTATAGAGAGAGCACCTGGGAGGAATAGGGCAACTCCATCTCTGTCAGGATCAGAAGTCACAGTGTTTTCAGTAGGACCCTGCGCACCAATTTTTAAAGCCTGTGGTTGTAAACGTCATTACATTTAAAACACATTAACAAAAATCATGACAAGTAAGGAAAAACCTTTTGTAAAATGAATTGGATATCGGATGGAAAAAGAGGGAGAAGATATGCTGGTCAGATCTTGCAGAGTCAATTCTGACAAAGCTAGACATGGTCGTGTTTACAAGCAAAAATCTGGCATAAATTGCAGCCATGTTCAGATGTGCTGGCTAATTGTTAAGTGCTAATGAGAAACTTGTGCATGAACTCTGCAGATTCTTGCAAAATTTTTCAGCAGCTATTTGATCAAAATTACAGTTAAAAGATAAGGTTAAAATTGTTTCTGAACCAAACACTGGACTGGATATATGTAAAATAACCGCTCAGGCCAACAAGATATGTCCTTTATTGGCTGTGATTATTGGAACTCCAGCTGCTGGCAGAGAGCCATCCCTTTCATGTGGGCAAGTAGAAGATTAATTCTCAATTAGAAATACAGGCTTGATACAGGGCAACGTTTAACATGGCGTCAACGTATCAACATTTCAGCTAATTTACCTGACGGTGAACACTTCAGGGAGAAGAGAAATTGCTAATGTTTCATATGAAACAGGAGATGGAGCTAGGGGGAAGTAATACAATTTGTACTTCTTTTCTACTTTGTTTCAATTAATTTTGGCCCAAGTATGTCTTTTTGAAGCAACTTTAGATGTGGAAAAACTGCTTACAAATCTTCAAGACTTGTCTCTTTCTGTGTTACCATTGCCATCACGTTGGTGTATATTTGACTTGTGAAAGTACTCATTAGGATGCAAAATGATTATCAAAATGATTATCAGTATTTGCAAATCTCATGACCAGGAGTTTCCTGTGTTATTATAGTTTGATGTTCATTTGTACCATGTGTAACTGGTTCATGTAGTGATTAAAATAATAAGCAATGCTTGATCATGGTTAAAATAAATACCAAGGATAAACTCTTCTATTAATTAGTGAGAGCTTATCCAAATTAGCATCTATAATTATGAGCTGTTGTTAATTTTTGTTGCAACCTATTAGAGATACTGTCCTAAATCACTGATACTTGTGTAAATGAGCACTAATGATAGGTGACTTATTTAATGAATGTACAGTGGATGCTTCCTTAGAAAATGTCTATAATGAAATATATATTTTAGGTAATATTTCACATAGAATCATAGAAAATTCATGTGGTATTTTGGATTTTGCATAAACAGAAAAAATTAGATTTGCTTGTTGAGCCTGATACTAAACACAGACCTGTGTCCCTATGCAGGAAGATTTTGATTCAACGTTTACTTGCACTCTGACTCATTTCTGTATGGCTTTCTGTTTCCGAGTCACATCACAGGTCTTTGTGTTACACGCTTTTGATATATTTCTTAAACTGATTCAGTCTTATGTGTTTGTATAACAAGTGCCAGTGAAAGTAAAGTTATTGCTTCTTGATAGTGTAATATCCACTAGCATATATGCATATAGCTGTGAAAGGGTTGGAAACAGAGTAAGTGAAATGCCTTGAAATTACCCCAAATTTGGGTTTTGTTTGTATTCACATTTTTATTAGTATATTAGTATATAGTATATTAGTATATTAGTATATAGTATAAAGTCATATTCTTTTTTTTTTAAGATTTTATTTATTAGTGAGAGCATAATCAGGGGGAGCAGCAGGCAGAGGGAGAGGGAGAAGCTGTCTCCCTCCCAGCACAGGTGTCAGTCCTGGGATCATGACCTGAGCTGATGGTATATGCTTAACGGACTGAGCCAACCAGGCGCCCCTATATGTCACATTCTTGAAGAGGTTAATTGCTTTAGGGAAGGATTTCTCAATCCACACTACTGACATTTTGGACAGTTCTCTTCTGTAGGGGGTGTTCTCTGCATTGTAGGATGTTTAGCAGCATCCCTGACATCTGCGTAGTAGATACCTGTAGTCAGTGGATAACAGAGTTCTGCAACCTCTGGATTTTCCTTTGTGTTGCTCTTTTATAGTCACTGCCCCTCTCCCACCCTGTCAACTGCTGATCTGTTTTTCTGAATAAGTATCTAGGAGCAAACTCACTGGCTTGTATGACATGTGTATGTTTAGATTTATCAGAAATTGCCAAATTTTTCTCCAAAATTTTTGTATCATTTTGCTTTCCCACAGGCAAAATGTAAGATTACAGTTGCTTTGCAGCCTAACCAGCACTTGCTTAATATGAGAAAGGAAGGAAGGAAGGAAGGAAGGAAGGAAGGAAGGAAGGAAAAAAGGAAGGAAGGAAGGGAATTAGTAAGAATTCCAATTTGTTTCATGTTTTTATTCATGATCTGCAAGAGTTCTTTTTCTTTTCTTCCCTTTTTTTATCTCATCTATCCATCCATTTATCTTAGCTATTTTTCTGCAGATATTTGTTATATTACTATTGTTTTGATTTGCAATTTCCTGATAATTGATAACATTGAAGTTCTTCTGTATTTATTTGTCCTGCATGCATCTTTATGGTGGAGCATTTGTTCAAATCTTCCCATTTAATAATATTGTGTTCTTTGTTTTCTGATTATGGAGCTTCAGTGGCCTTTTACATTTTCTGTGTACAAACCCTTTTTTAGTTATTTGCTTTGCAAATATTCCTCCAGTCTGTAACTTGTCTTCTCATTCTTTCAACAGTATCTTTTACAGATCAGGAAATTTTAATTATCCAGGTTTTGATTTTCTTGAACAATCTGTTTGCCTTTGGTTCATTTTTCAGAACACTCAGAACACTGCTTTTGTATTTTATTCAGAGTTTTTGTTGTCATTGGCAGGGGGGGATAGGCTGGCATTGGCTTACTCCATCTTGGTCAGAATTAGAAGACCTGTATTATCCCATTTTAATTTTCAATGTTTTATAAACATTAATGTAGTAGCAATATGTCTGACTGACATTTTCCATGTAAGAAAATGAAAACCTCAAAGTTGGTAGGTTTTTTGAGCAAAAATAAGTAAAAAGCCATGTGGGAAATAACTAGTGTTTTAAAACACCTAGAAAAAATAAACTTTTAGATGTTAAATCCCATTTAGTGTGTTTTGTCAGCCCATAGAATTCAAGTTGTTTGGCTCATGAGCCTTATTAAATTCTTACCTTTGTTTTATACATTCAATTTAGTATTTTTATAAATCAATTAAATTTTCAATGTAAGTACTTACTGGAAGATAATTTTTTTAAATTATGAAAATAAAGTTGTCAAGGAAGCTTATTGTTTACCATATGTAGGAAAGTTTTTTGTGGCACAATATTCTTTGGTGCTTACTTAGAGCAAGTCCACGGAATGTTTTATGGAAGGTCATGTGTTGAAGTCAGGATTGGCAGGTATGTCTTCTGTTATTATATATAACAGGTTGCAAAGAACCTCTATGGCCATCTGTCTGGCAAATCATCTACTCCTCCTGCTTATAGCATTTTTACCTTCATGAGTATAAAAGAACCTAAGTGTTTACTATGTACACAGTACTTTTTAAGAGATCCTGAGGTTACGGAAGATAGTGATTTCATGCCCTCTATCCTCAACAAGGGGAAGAGAAACAAAACATTGTGAGGTGGGGTTAACATTTTTGGAAGATCATTTTTGAATAAAATGAGATTTGAAAAATCATAAAACTTACAGAACTCACATTTTTTAGAAAACTTAGAAAATAAATAAGAAAAAGATAAACCCAACCAATGCCCTCCAGTAATTTTGCTAGAATACCAATTTTTTTTCTATCCTTTCCTTTTTTTTTTTTAAGTGAACATCGTATAACAATTTATTTTCATGTAGCTTCATAGTTCAAGGCAGGTCTTGAGGGAAGTAATAGAGTTTCTCCAAGAGAAGAAGCAGGCTGCTAAAGAAAAGCGCCCACATGAGAGTTTAGGAAGCTGCTACATTCTGGAGAGATTTTTATATGTCTAAATACATAATGTTGAAAGTTATACACTTGTCCTTATATCTTATGCTTATCCTTAACAGTGTAATTTCTCTTGGACTGGAAGCTCTTTGAGGGACAGAACAGTAATTATATAACATTTAAAAAAATGAAAATCTACCAATCTACCCATCTGTGTCCATTAGTTCTTGCTGAGTCAAAGGTTTTAAATGTATCATCGTCTGAACTACCCAATGAAGAAGGTACACATAAGGCAACTGAGGCACAGAATGATTGAGGATATTAAATAGAGGTGAGTAGAGTGTCACAAGCAGTTTGAAGCTCAACATATTTTTCTTGATTGACAATATGCACAGACAGAAAAAGAACAGATAAAAAGTTTGTTCAATATAGGATGAAAACCTGGAACAAAAGCAGATGGGCACCACAGAATCTGCTTGAGAGGTCACAGTGCCCAGGGGGAAACAACTCTAAGCAAGCCAGTTAACCTCCCTCACCTTAGTTCTCTTGTTGGTAAAATGCAGTGCTTATGCAAACTCAATACATGTCAAAAAAGATCTGCAAGGCATTGTCTAAAACTGACCCTCTGGATTTCTTCATGCATGCCTGGTTATTATTTATTAAGATGTATTGGGGGCAAGTCTCAAATGGTAGAACAGATAAAAGGCAGATCTGCGAAGTGAAGAGGTGGGGTTAAGCATGATGCAACCGAAACTCTTATACTAATTCAGGAGGACTTCACCTGTCAGTCAAACCTATATTTATTATTTTTTTAAAAAGATTAATAATGGTTTGTTAACTGAGCAAACTGGCAGCTGTTAGAGCAATGAGATGAGATCTTGGGGGCATCTATGACCAGTTGATGACTGACTGACCAATTTCAAAAGATGCTATGAAGGATCATAAAGTTTAGTTCCATGTGTATTTTGATGATAGTTGCATCTATATTTAAAGCTTACTGTCACTGGAAGCACTCTTGGTGTTGTCAGACTGTCTATTGGACTGGATGAGCTGCAACTTCTTGCAATTGAATGTCAATAAGACCAAAGCAATTTTGGTTGATTCATAGCACCAGCTTAAGCATATTCACTTGCACAGATTACATTTGACAGATAGTTACCTTCAGCTGAACTCTGTGGTTAGAAGCCTGGGCGTACTCTTGACAGTGAGCTTAGAGTTGATGCCTAATGTTTATTTCATATCCTGTTTTTACCTTCCCTAATACTGCATGTGTAAATCTATATTTAAATATATTCACAGCTGATGTTCTCGTCCGTCCACTTGTTATCTTTGGACAGAAGGCTGTAATGATTCCATTTCATTATTTTAATAAAAATAACTCACACGCATCCGGTTTTAATTTCATTAAATCAGATGAGTAATGATAAATTGCAAAGGGTCCCCTTGATGAGCAATAGCCAGAAAATTCCCACATCATGGGAGAATTCTAGCATCTTTAATAAACTTAAAATCTTGGAAATTTGGCATGTGATTATGAATACCATGAGAACATCTCCACATTTATTTGCCAGATCATTATTCCTTTATTTTTCTGTTAGTTAGGCCTGTGAGTTCTATTCAAAGCTTAGTACAGAAGTATCCATGTTGGGAATATTTAGCTTTCTAAAAGGCATGTATAAATTAAGTAACATATCTATATTTCCACTGAACTATAAAATACATATAATACAATATAATATAAAGTAAAAAATGTGCTGTCTTTTCTAAATGTTTATGTTGGGACAATAACTAAGACTTAGGGGGTTTTGTTGGGGAAAAGGTATAAGAATGGTGTAAATTCATTCTTCATTGTGTTATTCCATTCTCCACTTTTCAGCTAAATTCATTAAGATTCTGACTGGGAAATTTAAGGGACACATAGATCTAATAATCTGAGCCTAAGTCTCCCGATCTATACAAATAACGCGGCAAAGCTCTGGAATCCCTTTATTTAAGGAACTGAGTGGCAGCTGTGCTTGGGTCGGCCTCAACCTAGCTGGGAAACAGCAATTGCAAAGCAAACATGTTCCACTCATGCATTTCCATCTTTTCTAGAATCTGCGATTTTAACACATCAGACAATTCAAATTATGTAGTTATACATTTCACAGAGGAGAGACACTCATGCTGAAGTAGGTAAAATATTTCTCAAAATGACTTCCTCCACATTTCCTGGTATACTTTCGCTTTCTTACTCTTTTTAAAAACTGACAGTCAATTTTTTTATTTTTCTCTTTTACTGACAGCTAGTAAATGTACTGACAGTTGAGAAACAAGATGTAAATGCAAGTCACTATTATTTTGTCCACCCGATACGTGAGCATTAGTGGAAATGCTTGGCTATATTTTAAAATAAAAACTAAATCATTCCCAGTGGTTCTGGAGGGAGGATGTGTAGAAAAACTGTTCTCTGGTAAATAAAAATGTGTTGGAAGCACGACTGTAGTGCATTTAGAAATATCATACTTTCCTTATTAGGGTGTGACTAGTGCTTGTATTGAAGAAAGAGGCCAATTATTTAAGGTGTGTTTGCTTTTGTTCCATTAGCTATAAATCTTGTCAGCATGTAAGTCTCTCTTTTTTTTTTTCCTGATTCTTTCTTTTTTTAAAAAATTAATTTATTTATTTTCAGTGTTCCAAGATTCATTTTAAGTCTGTTTTAGAAGCCAGTGGAGAGTGTGTTGGAGAAGAGGAAGCAGGTTAAAAACTTAATATCAGATTAAGATTTTACTTTTGCTTACATACAAGATTCAAGGTCAGAAGTTGTTTTATTTTTTTTTATTTTTATTTTTTTAAAAGATTTTATTTATTTATTTCACAGAGAGAAACACAGCCAGAGAGGGAACACAAGCAGGGGGAGTGAGAGAGGGAGAAGCAGGCTTCCCGCCGAGCAGGAAGCCCGATGTGGGACTCGATGTGGGACTCGATGTGGGACTTGATCCTGGGTCTCCGGGATCATGACCTGAGCCGAAGGCAGTTGCTTAACCAACTGAGCCACCCAGGCGCCCCCCAGAACCTCTCTTTCTCTTACACTAGATGCTCAAGAAAGGGGCCTTCAGCTCCTGTTAATTGTCTTATCCTGCTTTTGTGGCTACTTTTCACATGCTTATCCCGGTCTTGCAATTATATGTAACTGTGTGAAAATTTGCCATATAAAATTAGAATTGATTTGCCTTTAAATACAGTGGTTTCAATAGCCCTTTGATTGTTTGAAGATTATCTGTTGGGAGGCAGGGAGAGACTTGCATAATAAGTTACAAAAGGCAGGAATTTCCTCACAGAGAAAGCAGCAGGAGTTTCCTTGGCAGAAGTGGTGTCAGCAGTTTAGAAGTTGCCATTGGACTGTGGCGTGTTATGCAGATAAATTGTAGCTCTGGCTTGTCCTCCAGTGTCATTCTTTGATTGCTCCCTCTGTTAACATGGCATTTGCATTCGGGTCTGACGGAGAACAAGGACCTGTGCAAAGGCCTCATGACATGTGTAGAAAGCTGCTTTTATGTTAAAAGTGATATGTTTTCTTCTTCACTGTGTTCACAATGAAAATTCATCCTCTGAGCCCCAATTCCTTTGTGTGTTTGCAATTTCCATTTTAAGTCAAAATATTAAAATACAAAGAACGGAAACAAAATTTTAAAAAACTACAGAAACAAAGTTAGTTGGTTACTGGCAATAATGACCCAAACCTACAGAATTAGTGGGTTGTCGGTGAAAGAGAAGATCCTTAAGGGGGAGGTTCTTACAGTTGCCTTAAAGTGAGCACCCAGGAAGGGAAAATATTAAAACAGTCCCATTTGTAGAGAAAGTATTATTCCTTGCCATGCAGTTGTCTCATTGACTTTTCCAGTTGGAGACACCTTTTGGACATCCTTGCCTTACATGAAAGCTGGTTGTTGTTGTTGTTGTTTGTTTGTTTTCATTTTGGGGTGTGTGTTTTAAAAGAATAATGGTTAATACTTAAATTCACTAAATGAAATTTATAGAAGTTAGTTGCTTTTCATTTTGAATAGCTAGGTAACTGGTCATGGCAGGATGTCGTCCGTCCAGACTGTTTTCCCCTTTCCAGTAATGCTATTCAAGGGGAAGCTAGTTACTGTGTGACATGCTTGATTCTCAGGAGATTTGGACAAAAGAGAAGGTTAAAGGGTCAAGAGAGCCTGATGCTGTTCAGTGAGATATTTGAGTCGAATTCCCATACCAGAATTTTGCCTTACACCTAATTCAGATGCTGTAATAATGGGCGAAGGGAAGAAAGAGGGCTGGCGGGTTAAAATGTCCTTTCAGGTTAAATGTTAAAATAAGGTCCTTTATTTCTGTCTCTGGTGGCGCAGGGCATTAAAGACCCTGTGACACATTTTGGCAGTATTGCTTTAAAATAGATTTTAACATTTGAGGATCTGTAAAGGGTATTATTGAGTACTTAATAGATTCTGTGTTTGCCCACTGAAGTCACTACACAGCCAATATCTACCTCATTATTGTAAAACATTTTGGCCCACCTGGAGACTATGTACGGTATCAAAATAACTTCTATACCCCAAGCCTTCCTGTCTAATAATTTTTTTTTTAAAGATTTTATTTATTTGACAGTGAGAAACACAGCTAGAGAGGGAAGCAAGCAGGGGGAGTGAGAAAGGGAGAAGCAGGCTTCCCGCCGAGCAGGAAGCCCGATGTGGGACTTGATCCCGGGTCTCCGGGATCATGACCTGAGCCGAAGGCAGTCGCTTAACCAACTGACGCACCCAGGCGCCCCACTGTCTAATAATTATAAAATATTCAGTATCTGAAGAAAATGGTCTAAATCCCACAATTCTGGTCTTGGATAGTTTATTTTGCATGGATTATTCCATGTGGAAAAATTTGATCTCTGTTGAGGACTTTTTCCATCTGGTCAGCCATATAATTCTAAATGGTGAAATGAGAACTAGAAACTAAATTGTTAAAAATGGATTCTGAAGTTTGTTTTGGCTGACAATATGGTAATGTCACTATAGTTTATTACGGTATAGCTTAGGAAAACCAAATTGTTGGGTATTAGAAGTGATAAGTCTTTAACAGTTTTCCTTATAACCAAGTTCTTTATCCAAGTTGATAGTAGTTTTACAAGTGTTTCTGATATTTATTTTTTTAATTTTTGTGTTTTCTAAATTGTATCCTATTACATTCACAGACATAACAATTTAGCTTCTGAATCCTCTGTACCGTGTATTGTTCTCTCCTTTGTACAAAGTGATGCAGTGTTTGTAATGTATCCTCCACTAGACAATAGAACTTTAGGTCAAGGACTCTACCGTATTTACTGTTGTTCCCTTCAGGGCTTGGCATCACGTCTGAGTGTGGTCAGTTCTCAATAAATGTTTTTTGAATGAGTGAGTGAGTGAATGAATGGTATCATCCAGTATTGGAATTAAAGAGATTTGGAAAACAGGACAATAATGCAGATGAGAGGGATTAATCAGTTGAATATGTAGCAAGAGAAAACTAAAGGAAAAAACAAAGTTAATAGGAAACTGAGAGGAATCCATTGCTAACCTAGAGATTAGCAGAACAGTAAAGATGAGAAGCAGGAATGTTTTGAATAACATTCTTTACAACACGGTTTGCAAGTCAGAGCCACAAGGAGGAAAAGAGCTTTCATGAACTTTTGCTTTGCATATTGTAAGCCATTTATAACTGTTCCCTTCCCACTTCTCCACCCCCAGCATTTCAGTTATTTACTTCTGTCTCCAAAACAACCTCTAGAGTGAAAATTGTTTTCTTTCTAAAATACAAATATGGTTACATACCTCCTTTATTTAAATACACTGTATGCTCCCTGTTGCTTATACTCCAGAGAATGAATTGTCCTTTTCTTAGCAAAGCTTTCAGGAATCTTCAGAATTTGCTAGGCTGTATGTTGGTAGCCTCATTGTCCTTCTGTGTACCTTGAGCTTTAACACACTACTTTCTGAGCCTCTGAATACCATGGACTTTATGGTCTTCGTCCAAGTTTTTCATCCTACCTTCACTCAGTTTCATCTGTTTTATACCTTTTCTTGCCCTCTTAACCCCAGATCTCTTGTAAACATATTTCAGTGACCAGACAAATGCAACTTCCTTTATTTAAAAAAAAAAAAAAATTAAAACATTCCGTGTCCTTTTCTCCTATCTCCTGTGCTTATACCACTGTTTTTAAAAAATATATTGTCTGTATGATATTTTTCATAAAGGTAGATTTTGTTAGGTATTTATAGGTAAATTGGCATTAGGGAGAGTTTGAGTCTATAATGACAAATACCTTATTCATTTGTATGTATCAAGAACAGCAAAAATATATGTTGCATGGTTGAGGTTTACTACAAATAAATATATAAACAAAGGAAATGGGGTGAGTCTGGTAAAGACTGATGTTATTGAGGAAAATGTCATGGAATGAAAAGCCCAAGACATTTTTAAAATGATGAATGTGCATCTACAATTTTGCTAAATATGTATAATCCTCTTTCTTTATCCTGTACAAAGTTCTCTTTCCCACAATGATGATCACTTTGTAGTTTTCCAGCAATGATGACTGCATGGCTTAGTACTCTCTTCTATCAGTTAAACAACTGTGGCTAAAGTAGTTTTATTTTTTTTCTCTCCTATTTTATCTTTTGAAGAATTCAGTGATATCTTTTCCTTTCCACAAATGTGTTCATATTCTGCCTTTTCTAACTGTTACAGCACAGAGGATGACTGGAATTTCCTTCAAACTAACACATTTTCTTAACTTCCTATCAAGGAAGAATGATGCAAAACTGCTTTCTCTCACATTCCCTAGAACTTTTTTTCTTCTGCATTTGACATTTCTGACCTCTGATTTTTTTTTTTTTTTTTTTTTTTTTTTTTTTTTTTTTTTTTTTTTTTTTTATGATTCTGACTCTGCTTCTCCCTGGTGTTCAGGACGGTGTTGCTTCCCAGTAAACACAAGATAGTGATAGTAACACATACACATTTTCAGCTACTTGAAAAGAGATGTTATTTAAAAAGTGTGTTTGGAATGACCTTCCATTTAAATAGAGTGAATCTCATAGTCAGATCTTGCCTAATATCTGACCTCTTACATTTTCTTTTATGTTGTTTCTCAGTGACTTTTTGCAATGTCTATCAATTTAATGCCATCTCTGGATTTCATTAACAGACTAACTCCTCTTGCAGATCATTAGTGAAAATCTAAAATAAAACTGGAATTCTTACCAATTTCCCCCTTAATTCCACAAATATCTAGTTTTAAATGACACTGCTTGGATTTAAGTCCATATAAAATGTTATGTCAAATAAGATTGAGTTTTTAATGTCTGTGTGGCTTCTTGGTTCAATTATATATATCAATTTTATTAATTCTATTTTCTGTTCCTTTGTAATATCCAGTGCTAAGCTTGTCCATTAAAAATATATATATTCCTTCTAAATTCTGGTTAGAGTGGAAGTGGTGTAGTCCTCCAGGGAGGTAAATGTAATTTGTTTGATTGGATACTCAAGCTTTCCAATTGTTTTATTTTCCTTAGAGAAATAGAAGCTTTCTAGCTTTCAGGTCAATTGGTGTAATGGTTGGATTCAGATGGAATGACACTTTCTCCCCCTTGTAAGTCTCTAGTTCCTCAGAGAAATCCTTGAGAAATCTGTTGACAACGTGCTGTCATCTAGCTGGTCTAATGGTATAAATGACTTAGACACTGATTCTGAGTAGTGTGAAAGCATAATGGTGAAGTGAAATTTTGAGAAGATCTCAAGTGCAATATGAATAAGGCACTTTGGCAGTACCTATATTCATTTCTTACAGTTAGTTTGTCTGGTCCTTGCTGGTTTTTTTTTTTTTTCCCTAGAGAAGTGAATTTACAGTTTTCACTCACTCAAATGTAACAGCAGCCGATCAAAAATGTTACTACTATGAGGTATGGAAAAGAATACGATTATTATGAAATTTGTTTTAGGAATCTATGAAAGTAGATAGCAGATGGGATTAGATTGGCAGAAGAAAGCACAGCCCACACACACACAGGAGGGAAAAGTTGTAGCCAAGGAGAGCACTGTGTTGTGGATAGTATAAGTAAGCACATCTGACAGAATGCCAGGGACATGACTTGGCAAACAGCACTTGGAATGACAGCCTGGGTCAGCTTCCTATGCTCTTCCCTGTCATTAGGCATCAGGCAGTAGAGACATTTCACCTCAGCTTGGAGTACAAGATGTGGGTCGTAGGCCAGAAGGAAGCAGGCTGATGCCACCAGGATGAAAAGGAGTCCCTGTGCCAAGAAAAGGAGTTGTACAGCATACCTAGACTCGCTTCAACTTACTGGATACAGTCTAGAGTGAAGAGGATCATGTCCACAGACAGATCCAATAACTGCCCCCCTATGGGAGTATCAGAGATGAAAACAGAGAATGGATGGGGGAAATCATGGATAGAAGAAGTAATATTAGAGTCATGAAAGGAAATGTCTTCAAGTCAAAAGGGTCTTGAGCTAGGATGGGGGCAGTGAAATGATCAGAGCTGTGTGTGTGTGTGTGTGTGTGTGTGTGTGTGTGTATGCATATACACAAACATTTGTTGAGGGACGGGTGGGGGTGAAAAAAGCTAAACAATAAATATATTAAGAGAAAAGTTGTATCCAAAGAATTACAATGGAATAAGATGAAAGCGAGTTATTTGGTGACTATTTGGGCCTGCTTGGGCATTAAATGTCTCCCAAGGTGACAATATATAAGCTGAGATCTTGATAAAAATACTCAGCTAATCCTAAATCCCTTTATCCCTACAACCTGTGCTAGAAAAAAGTCTCAAGTCCTAAAATCTCAACTTAAATGGAGTATTTGAATGTTAACACAAAAAGGCAAATTTGCAGAAAGTAGAGGTAAACTACTACCTAATTTATACTTACCAGGGTAGGAAGTTACCTTAATCTACAAGTGTTACAGGTATCAGGAGATTCAAAGCTTCAGAGAAATATCCTGGACACTAGTGTTATATGAGAGACAGAAGATATTCAGTTGAGTTTTTCTATGGTAGATATTAGAAGCCTTGCAATTCTCACCTTACCCTTTTAATTCTCTCACCTTTTAATATCCACCTTTATTCTTGATTCACTCTTTTTAAAGATACCTGAAAACAATTGTAACTTCATTTCCTTTTTAATAAGTAAAATTAACATGTAGATATTTCCTCCCATGCAATATCTTTATTTTGGACCTTACGCTTCTGAGGCCTGCCTGTCTTTGGAGAATGTTAATCCAGGCTTTTACAAAAGAGATGAAGTGTTCTAAATACACAGCCCCACCAAATTTACAGATTTTTGTTGACAGCTGCTGCTTCCTTGGGGGAAAATGGCTTGGGAAGACATGTAAGAATTGAACTGAATAAATATGAATTATAAAAAGAAAAAATGAATATTATTTTCAAGAGTACTACTTGTATCCGGTAATCCCCTAGCATGAGGTTCTTCAGATAATACTAAAAATATACATTTATGCCCCAATGGATGATACTATCTCTGTTTTGTTTTTGTTTTTGTTTTTGTTTTTTTGGTAATGTCAAGGTGGGTAAAAGAAACTGCTGAATGTTTTGCATTTGACCCATAAATAGGTACGTTAATTTTTAGGGCTGATGTAAAAGAATGCCTATTTGCCTGTGTCTAAATTTTTTTTTTTGTCTAAACCAAATTAAATGTGTGTGCTTCTCCATTACTGATTGAGGATAAAGCTGCTTAGAGAATTATTTTCTCACCAGCTTTTGGGCAGAGGGCCCTTTACACAAGGCCTATTTTCAATTCTAGAGTGTTTTTAAAGACAAAGCAATTCACATCAGATTTCATGGTATACAGTATGTAAAGGAGGTGAAAGATATTCATATTTTTCCTTTGGCCAAAACTCTTTCATCTTCACTTAGTTTGTGAGACTTATTTTTAATAAATTTTGTTCAGTATCATTGAAGCTGCTAAAAAAAATCTAAAAGAACAACAAAATTATCTAAGAGAACACAAGCTGAGAAGATGGGTGGCATTTATGAAAAAGCATGTATTTGAAGAATGTAAGATTAATAACCCATTCATTATTTCATAGATGATTCTGCCCTTATTGAAGATTTTAGTAGAAAGAACTCATGCATAGTATAAGTAGACACTGTTACCTTTGTTTTGTTCATATGGCAGGACTCCATTTCAGCTTACAATTACTGCTCAGGATCTTTAAGATGTCAATTGAATACTGGCATGAAGTTTAGTTTGGGACAGTACACAGAAATGATTTCCTATATATCTGTCCACATGTTGAGCGTTTGATTGATGGGCCTCCTGACTTTGGGTCAAGAGTGAGTTCATGTCTCTTGGTAGAGGTTTTGCTTATTCCCTGAAAGTATAAACAGAAATCTAATGTTCACCATTTTTATGATCCTCTTTCAGGCATAATTTGACTTAGTGAAATGTAACTTTAACATTACAATTTAAAGAGCTTTTAAAACCTGGAACATATTTGAGGAGAAGTGAGAAAGGTGATTTTTAAATTCAACACATTACATGGAAGAAAAATGTAAAGAATGGAGATTGATCAGCATAAATGGAAGGCTTGGGGTAACTTCTAAGACTCTATTTTCTTGTTTCTTGTGTTTTTCTAGTTCCTACAACTCACTTCTTTCCTATTCTCTACCACTTTGTACTTTGCTAATTCCCATTAATCCTTCAAGAGCTGCTTTAGAGGACATTTCTTTCATTTAATGAAAGTTTAGTGGGTACCCTGTTGTTGCTAGTTACTGTTCTGGGGAATAAGGAAACAGGAGTGAATAAAAGAACAACAACAACAAAAACAGAAACAAAAAGTAAAAGAAAAGAAAAGAAAAAGAATATGAAAAACATAAAAAACCAAACCTCTTCTCTATGAGTTTATGACACAGCCTTGAAGAGAATAATGCTAAAAAGAAAAGTAAAAAAAGAAGATGCAAGTTAGGTGTGGATAGAGGAAATAATCATATAGGAAGGAGGTTAGGAAGGACTAGGCTATAGTTGTAGATAGGGTAGCTAAGAAAGAAGGATTAGACTGCAGTTCTAAATAGGGTAACTAGGAAAGGTTTGCTAAAATGATATTTGAGAAAATATTAGAAAGAGATGAGCAAATAAGCCAGCATGTGTCTGTAGGAGTAATGTTAAGTAGAAGGAAATGAAAATGCAAAGACTGAGGAAAATAAGCATCTAGAATATTTGAAGAGGGCAATGTAGCTACAACAGAGAGTACAGGAACATACTAATAGGAAATAAGCCAGGGATAACAAGGGACCAGATCAGGTAGGGCTTTGCAGAACTTTAACTCTTACACAGGGTAAGAACTCATTAAAGGTATTTTTGCAGAGGAGTGACACATTGTACTTTTTTTTTAGCAAGAATCCTTGGGCTGTCTTGAGCTGTGCTGTCTTGAGAATATACCAAAGGGGAATCTGTATTGAATCAGGGAGGCCACTGCAAAAATCTTCAGGAGGGATGGTGGTGGCGTCTTGGGCCAGAGTTGCAGCCGGAAGAGTGATGAGCCATGAGTGGATTATGGAACTATTTTGGAAGTAGAACCTCTGGATTTGCTGGGTTTGATCAAATAGGCATGAGGGAAAGAGAGGAGTCAAGGACTCTAAGGGTTTGGGGCCAAACAGCTGGAAGAAAAGAGTTGCAGTGTTCCAAGGTGAGAAGAGCTGTGGAAGAAGCAGTTTGGGGCATAAGAGCAGAGCTCTATTTTAGAACACTTATGTTTGAGATGCCTAATAGACTTCCAAGAAGAGACGTTGAAAAGAAAGATACATGTAGCAGTCTAGTCTAGAAGTCTAAGAGATAATCACTTAGGGAGTAATCAACCTAATGATGCTACTTGAAGCACTGAGATAAGATAATATTATTAAGGAACTACTTATATATATAAGAAGAAGAGGTGTAGGGACTGAGTCTTGGGGCACTTCTATATTTATAGGTCCAAGAAGAGGATCCAAGGATAGGATACTGAGATCAGCCTGAGGGATAAGAGGAAACTAAGAGAACTCGATATACTTACAGCCACATGACATATGTGTTTCAAGGAGGAGGGAACAATCAGCTCTATCAAATGCTGCTGATGGTCCAAGTAAGATGACAGCTGGGAATTTACTACTTACTTTTAGTCTCATGGAAATCATTGGTGACCATGGTAAGGTAGTTGTGATACTATGGCAGGCATAAAAATGTTGGACTGTTAGAGCCTGAGTGGGTGGAGGAATGTTTTAATGGAGTAGCTTGGCACAGATGGCAGGACCTGAGTGTGATACAGAAGTGTTTTGGGGGGCAGGGGTGCCATGACACCTGGATATTAGGCATGTTCAGGAGAATTCATCAAATAAGTATACCTGTTGAGGATAAGGGGAGGCAGGTTTCTCCTTTTGAGAAAAAGGAGTTATAAATATAAAAAGAGAGAGACAGAATGAAAGGAGCTAGGCTAGAATTGGATTTATCAGTGTAATCTCACTTCATACATGTGTGTGTACGCACATATATACATAGATATAGAATCAATATAGAAGTATATATATCTGTCTATCTATCTGTCATCTTCATATTCCCTACTTCTATCCACTGAGAAGGAGAAGGAAGGTCTGGGAGAATAGCAACCAAACACTATGAGTATACTTAGCAATGATCTTTGTTTCTCAGTGTCACTCATCATTCAAGAAACCAGAATTTTGGTGTGGCTGGGTGGCTCAGTCAGTTAAGCATCTGCTTTTGGCTTAGGTCATGACCCATAGTCCTGGAATTGAGCCCTGAGTTGGACTCCCTGCTCAAGGGGGAGTCTGCTCATACTCTTACACTTTCTCTCTCAAATAAATAAATAAAATCTTCAAAACAAAACAAAACAACAACCCAGAATTTCTTGGAGAAGTGGCTAATGCCAGGTCAGGGAAGTAAAAGTAATCCTGGAATATTTTATGTTAGAAAGCAAGAAGCTGCTTTAAGAATTATGAGGACAGAATGAATCTTGGAACACTGGGAAAAAAATTTAGTAACAATAAAAAAAAAAAAAGAAAACACTGGAAAAAATTTAGTAACAATAAAAAAAAGAAAAATAAATAAATAAAAATTAAAAAAAAAGAATTATGAGGACATGTCAGTATCCATCTTCACGAGTCCTCCACTGTCTCAGTGTGGAACAACTTGAGCATTGAAATACATATTAGTGTTATATCCCACTGAATAACACACAAATCCACAAGTCTGCACATAAATAAATGTAAACAATGAAAGCTTGCTTAGAAACAGGATATTTATACAGTCTTTAAATATCTTCTCACAAAATGCTTATTAATTGCAAAGGGAAATTTTGTAGTTTTACAGTGCAGAAGCCTGACAGATGCCAGTTTATTCATATGATTAAAGTTATCAATAATGGAACAAATAGAAATTATAGAATATGTGATAAAATGTAATGATCACTGGATCTTCTGCATCTAATCATGAGGAAACAGACAAACCCAAATTGAGAGGCAATCTACAAAATAACTGTGGTCTTCAACCCTGTTAAGATTATGAAAGTCAAGGAAAGATGGAAGAATTGGTTCACATCAAAGGCTTAAAAATCACAATGACATATGCAACATTCGATTCTGGACTGAATTTTTTTTTAATCTGTAAAGGACATTTTTGGAACAAATGGCAAAACTTGAATGGTGTCTGGAGATAAAATAGTAAGGCTGTGTCAGTGTTTTCTGATTTTGATGACTATATTGTGGTTATGTAGAAGAATGTCTTTTTTAAGAGCAAATACAGGGCTATTGGGATATGTCAGAAATTTAATCTCAAATGTTTCAGAAAAAAAGATACACCCTTCTTGCAACTTACCTGTCATTTTGAGACAGTTTTTTAAAGCAGTAAAGAAAACCCTACTGGGGCGCCTGGGTGGCTCAGTTGGTTAAGCAACTGCCTTCGGCTCAGGTCATGATCCCGGAGACCCGGGATCAAGCCCCACATCGGGTTGCCTGCTCGGTGGGAAGCCTGCTTCTCCCTCTCTCACTCCCCCTGCTTGTGTTCCCTCTCTCACTGTGTTTCTCTCTGTCAAATAAATAAATAAAATCTTTAAAAAAAAAAAAAGAAAACCCTACTAATTGAACCATGTTACAGACAAAATAAGAAGAGACACAGGACAAAGCTCATATAGATAATTCATTTGGGGAGTGCCACTATTGTGGGAGCAAAAGAAATGGGGAAGTATTTGGGGAAACCAAATTCTAAGATTATTTTTGTTTCTCATCTTTGTCCCTAAGCATTTTATTCATATTTATTTTTTTTTAAAGATTTTATTTATTTGACAGAGAGAAATACAGCTAGAGAGGGAACACAGGCAAGGGGAGTGGAGTGAGAGAGGGAGAAACAGGCTTCCCTCAGAGCAGGGAGCCTGATGCGGGACTCAATCCAGGTACTCCAGGATCATGACCTGAGCTGAAGGCAGATGCTTAACCATTGAGCCACCCAGGCGCCCCTATTCATATTTATTTTATTGCATTTGCCACATTGCACTGGAAGTATTTTTATAGGCCCATTTCCATCACAGATTGTAAATGCCTTGTAGAAAAGACCTGTGTCTTATATATCTTTTATGTGTTGCATACTACTTAACATATTGTAATATACTCATTAAATATTCAAACAATAGAACCATTCTCAAAAAAGCTGTTTGTTTTTTAAAGCTATGACTTTTAATGAAAGATGTGAGGATCAGTTTCTTTCCTAAACACGGAAAACAAAATAAGTTGACTTACTTTTAAGGACAGGAAATCATAGTTATAATAAGTCACTTCTAGATTTTGGGATATAAAACACTGAACAACGGTTACTGGGGTGTTTTACAGCTAATTCTAGTTACTTTGTGGAAGTCGTCTGTTTTGTATAGATAAAATAGAAAAGGGAATCAATGAGATAGTGGGATAATTTAGAGTGTAGAATAGTCTGATCTTCCGTGAACCAAAAGCATTCTTAAATGTGGAATTGTACATGGAATGTTCCTACGAAGTAGCTACAGAAAATGGGCTGGCTTTATCCCCATGCCCCAGGAAATCAACAATAAATCAGACCACTGGCTTATTTTCTATCATATATCTGTATAAGCTAATAGTTTTTTTTAAGAGAGAGAGTAACTTAACAGTTTGGGAGGAAGTGGCCATGAGAGTTTCCCATTCAGTCAAGATAGGATGAAGAAAATCACTTATATCCCTATGTTAATTTTTTAGAGATGCATTCAGTTGGAGGCATGTTTGTATGAGGTTGTTATAAACAGAGAGCTTTCATAGATATGAAAGGGAGACTAGCCAATTCAAACCATCATACCTAGAGTGAAAATGTAATATGCTGAGGCACAGACTACTTCAAGGGTCTGACTCCTCTGAGTGTGCCTGTGTGTGTAGGGAACAGGGAGGAGATGAGAGGGGATGGGAAGAAGGGAGGAAGGGAGAGGAGTAAGTGTTGCAATAAAACGTATATGCTCATGGAAAATGAAAAGTGGAAACAAACAAAAAATCTTTGAGGCACTTACCTGTGTATGAAGTCATTTCCCGAAAGAATATTTCATATGGTCGAAGGGAATAAAAAGATAAGCAGTTATTCAGTGAATTGGGAACACATGCACATTCCAAATATTTGAGGGCAACTGAAGCGATTAATTTCTTCCAAATCAACCTTCCCTGAACAATTGCCTCAACTCTTTTATTAATATTGTTTGTATAAATGTGACTCACTAAGGAATATTTAATAGATTATAGAATTTATAATTATATAAAAATTCATGTTAATAAACAAGGCCACTCTGCAAAGATGATGAATCCTTGTATGACACATTTATCTGTTAGAAAATGGTGCCTTTATTGCTTAGAATTGAAGCAGTGTAGATTGTGTTGATGGTTTTATTTGTGGAGTATCAATTAGTCAATCAATCAATTAATATTTATTGAGCTTCTGCCCAGCACTTAGGGCACACTTATCAAATTTGCAAATGACACAGATCTTGGAGGATGGTAAATACATTGATGACAGACAGACATTGCATCCAAAAAGATTTTGACATCCTGGAGCAATGGGGTGAATCTAACAAGGTAAATATAAATTTCTGTCCTTGGGTCCATGAAACTAACTGCGTAGATACAAAATGGGTGGATGTGCTTTAAGCAGTGATATAAGAAAGAAAAGACTTAGTATTTTAGTGAGTAGTTAGCTCAACTTAATTCATCAGTTTTATCTGTGTGATGCCATTGCCAAAAACCTAGTGTGTAATTTTGGATTATATAAAGGTGATAATCCTGTTTCAGTTTGGTAAGTCAAATCGCATGTAGAGATTATAGTGTTTCTGAAGCCACATTTTAAGAAGAGAGAGAGACCCAGAACCATGTCATATTTAGAATATCACAGAAATGAAGCACATTTATCCGGAAGAAGACTTAGGAGAAAACCACGTCTTTCTTTACATCTGTGAGCTCTCACATGGAAAAAATTGGATTTGTTTGGTATGGTTTCAATAGTTAGAGCTGGGACCTATGAACTGAAATTATAAGGAAATGTTTTTCAGTTTAATCATTTATAAAGTAAAATCTGTTCCAAGTGGAAAGGTTGCCTATGTCTGCAGAAGGCAGACACCGGAACACTTAAAACTCAGTGTCCTTATTTTGGGTAGCACTGCAGAATGACAATCTGAAAACTCAAGAGGTAATGGAAGTAGAGCATTCAGCACCGGGTCAGGAATATGACAAGTGATTATGTACTTCATTGGGGTTGTTACTCTTCTCATTGTGCGAGGTATTTGATGTGATGCTGGAATCATAACTGTGTGGAGTTCTAGCAGAGAGACCCATGGATGGCTCTGACACATGAGATGGCTGTTACCTCGAAATGCTAACTGGATGTAACTGACTAATAAAAATCGGTTCCATCAGCCTCTGGAAACAGTCAACCTTTCCATGTGACCTTGAGTAATGTAACCTTCTTGTTTTCAATTCCCTGTGATTGAGTTTCATTACCTTTAAAATAGAGATGTAATAACAAACCTTCCTTGGATTGTTGTAAGGGTAAAAAGAGAAAATACACATAAAAATTTTAATTCCCAACATGCTGAGTTTTCTATAAATGTGAACACTTACAATGCTGAAGCAGCTAGAAAAGGATTATTGAAATATGCAGGACTTGAGATATGTTTTGAAAACTACTAATAATTTAGATAAGTAAAAGACAGTAGTAAGGTTATTCCCAGAGAAATAGCTTGGGCAAAACATGGAGATGGAATTAGGCACTGTGTGATCATCAGCAGTGAGGAGACTCCTCCAATTAGGTAAGTTTGACTCTTGGTGATTAGTTAAAAATCAAATTGGATAGGATGATTAAGGAAAAAGCTCAGAAGACCTGTGGTTTAAGATAGTAATCAGTAAGAGGGACATTCCACATGTGCTCAGGTAAGGAAACAATATATACATATGATATTTTAAAATAATCTTTTGGAAAAAATAATCTTTTGGAGTTTTCAGAATAAATTGCCTTCCTTATGCTTAAAAAAATTATGGATGAGTTCTTGTGAAAGGCTTCTTTAACCTAGAAATAGAAATTCTATTTTAGGGCAATTTCTATTTCAGAACGTCCAAGACATGTTTCCTCCACAAAGTTTTCCCTTTAGATTCCCGTCACAGTAGTTTTCCTTTTTGTCTGAATTTCTTAATATTCAAAATGATGATCTTTATATTTGCATCATCCATAATCATCTTTTGGGGTGCATTTTAATTCGAGATATGTTGCCAAATCACTTTATATTAAATCTATAAAAAAGGTATTCAAAATTCTTAAAATGCTTTTGCTTTAAAATAAGACCCATTAAATTAGTGAAACTAATATTTCTGGGAGGCTTGTAAGTTGGTTCTGAAAGGATAAGTCCCACAGGAAAAGTCCAAAAGTACATTATACACCATACATGAGAGGATTAAGGCACAACTTCTCAAAGCAACTCTTTGAAAAAGACAACACTTTATTAACTGCAGTGGATCAGTAAGTTGAAAATAACCATCATCACTTATAGGGATGCAAACCCTAGTCTGTTATAATTATTCATACATATAAGCGTCTTGGGAGGAAAGGTCATGACTTTATTTTCTTTATTTATAATTTGTAAAGGCAGTGTGAGTGAGGATTCCTGTGTATGGAATTAAATTGAAATTATAACAATATAGACAACAAGAAATGAATTTCTCTGGTGAGGAAGTTAGCACAGGTATTCTACATAGTGCCCAGCTTTGGCCAGCACTTTCTTCTGGCGGTTGGTGGACCGCAGGAGCAGAAAAGCAACAAAGATTTGGTGATTTAGTAAAACAGGTGCTGACAGTTATGATACTCTAGTCTAGGTGGGAACTTGATTGTGTTTTTTTCTTGGTAGCTTCTCAGCTATTGCGCGACTTTCTGAAGTTTTGAATTAGACCCCCATCTAATCAGGCATGGAGAATGTTCAGGGATTCTACTTAAAATAACAACAAAAAACAACTGATAAACTCCTGTGTATGCGCAAAGGAATGAGTACAGACCAGCATGGGAACACAAATTTGATCACCCAAAATATTATTAAAATATAGTATAAACTCCCAAGGGAATGGAGGGTCAAGAATGACCTGATCCCTTCTCTCTTCTTCCCAATGTGTCTTTTGAATCTCTTACAAGGGGACTTGAGACTTCTCTACCGCTGCTACTGGCTTTGGCCATTCATTCCTTCAAGCCACACCAATAAACATGTACAAACTCCTCTAATCCTCGAGGGGTGGCAAATGAGATAGGTATGAAGTTTACTTGAGCAGAAGGCTTTCTTTTAGCAAATCAGAAATTCCACCACACATATTCCTATTCCTCTAAATCACTGGCAAGGGGACCATCAGAATGAGCTATTGCCAAGAGCTACCTTCCTCTTCATGGTTCCAGTGTGATGGGGCCTCAGGCCGGAATTGCAAAGCAGTTAAAAGAATCTTGAAATATAAAACATGGTACAGAAGACCAAAGAAGATTTAATCTTATTTATAGAAAGGTGGTTGGTAGGGGAGGGGACAACAGAGGAGAGTGTCTTGAGATCATCATTAATCATTTTGCAAGTACCAACAAAGTGAAAACATCCTTCCGGAATTCACTGCAAGTGACACTGAATCCTTCTACTAAGCAAATATGCAATGAGTTGGTTAAAAAAAAAAAAAGAAAGAAAGAAAGGAAAGAAAAGAAAAGAAAAAAGAAAAAAGGAAAAAAAAGGATCCTGAACTCTTGACTACAGATATAATACAGTGAATACAGAAAATCAAAAACATGCTTTCTATCTGCCTCAAAATAAAGGTGCACTTAAACTTGTAAAAGACAACATTTTTATTTGAATGATATGACAGAACTGTCACAGGAGTGTTACCTGCTATAAAGAAAGCCTAAGAATTATTACCTTTATTAGACCAGTGACACTGAGCTTTAGCCATACATTTCTAACTTCTGTCCCTCTACAGAGACAATTTTCTTTTCTTAAATAAACTGTCATGCTAGTGTTAATATATTGTTGGCTCTCTCATGCTCTGAGAATACTGCTGATATAAAACATGTATATGTTAGATTGGTAATAGTATCTTTAGTGTGGCTGACTAGAACAAATGTGTTTCCCTCATGGCTGTGCTAATGTGATAAAGGAAAATTGGCTGTTCATCAGCTTTTGGCTGGGTAAAGACAGTAGAGATGGAACCACATTCTTTTTTATGCATTAATACCATCGAGAACTTTTCGCTAGTTATATTTCATGCGCCTGCATGTTGCACAAAGATGTTGTAAAACATGAGATAATGCTACAAATAACAAAGTAGAAAAGCCTGTATCTTTTATAATGATAACAGTCAAACACCAAATGACAGTAACAGGCTGTAAAAAATGGGATGCAAAAAAAAATACAGCCCTACGACCCAGCCGAGAGGTGTATATGCAGGCCAGGAAGGAGCTGCTGTGTGATCTTAGGTCTTTATGTCAAGGCTTTGTTTTGTTATTAAGTAAAATGTAACATGGGGTTAGTAGACTTAGAGAAGTACCTGGCTTTAATAAAACAGATTAGATAGTATGGAGAAAAGCGATATGGAATAACTTTTTGAAGGTAATATTCCCAAGTAATTATGTTGTTAACTCCCAGGATTGGTTGATTGGTTGGTTGGTTGGTTTGGAGAGAGAGGGCTGTTGACAAGTGTTCTAAAGACAGTTATTCCCTCAAATAATGATCTAAAGTTGTTGAAGAATGGTTTATTTTCATCCATTATTGTGAGGAAGTTTTAATAGAACAGTATTTTGAAAGTTACGATTTGATATATTTTTAATTAAAATGTTAGCATCTAACCTTTCAATTGCAAGACACTGTATTTCTCTCTTTTCCCTATCTCCACTCCTACCCTCATGTTTTGCTTGCCATTTCGGCCTCTTTGCTAGGGCACCAGTGATTCCTTGTAAATTCAAGTTAAAAGCACTTGAACAGGACTGTTTGTTGAGATTAAAGTTAATATCAAACAGCTGATCAGTTTACTCAGCAATATATGCAATCATTGAAGGTTTTTACCACCTGCGAAGTAGTCTGAGTTTGCATAACCATTTGAATTGGCTATTCAGGTATCACTGTACACAAATAAAATTTCATAACTTCATAATTTCACAATTTGAGTATAATTGAGGGGTCGTCTAGCCACAACTCATGGAACCAACCTGGTTGGTTGAATGTTTTTTATTTTATTTTTTATTTTTATTTTTTAAGGATTTTATTTATTTGAGAGAGAGAGAAGTAGAACATGAGAGAGGGGTGGGGGACAGGGAGAGGGAGGTGCAGGCTCCTCTTTGAGCAGGGAGCCCACCATGGGGCTCCATCCTCAGGATCATGACCTGAGCCGAAGGCAGGTGCTTAACTGACTGAGACACCCAGGCTCAAGTGTTTTAGTAAAATTTCAGTGGAACACATTGATGTTCATTCATATCTGACTGATTTCCTACTACAATGGCAGAGTTGAGCAGTTATGACCTGGACCATTTGGACCGCAAAAAAAAAAAAAAAAAAAAAAAAAAAAAAAAAAAATCACTTGGCTTGCAGATAAACAATGTTTATTCTCTGCCTGTTTATAGAAAAAGTTTGTTGATCCTTGATGTAGAGAGTTGTTAGGTTGTCTGATTAATTGGCCTGAATATTATTGTCAAATTTTTATATTCTATATTGGGGAAGTACCACTGAATATCCCCAACTATGGTACCAACATGAATAAAACAAATATTTACAAGAAGCATTTTATATTAGCAACTTAAATTGAATTATATCCATATGTTACATATATCTAGCTTGAATATTTCTACTTTTTGTATTCCTTTATGTTTATTTCCAAATATGGTTATGACAAATTTAACTAGTATCTAAAGGAACAGCATAGTCTCAAAAAAGTTATGAAGGGGTGGTAGACAGAGCTGCTTAAATATATGGGACAAATAATTATATATACCTGTGGATACCCTGGTAGATATCACTACATAAAACTAAAATATGTAGGTTCGTATCTAGATATATAAACACAGAGATATATCATTGAGCCATTAAAATAATTTGTTTTCAGTTTTCAATGGAAGAAAGTAGTGAAGTAGGAAATTAATTTGAGAAAGACTGCTGAAATGTAGTTATTATAAATACAAGGTTATGCACTTAAAATAATAATGGCGATAATTTCTTGCAGGTGCATCAGACAAAAATCAGTTTCTTCATCAATGGTTTGGAGGAGGATAATACGGCATTTGATGCAAGAACTCTAAGTGGTTCAGTTATAGATTTTGCCTCGGGTGCTACGCAGATAGGACAGAGTTTAAATGGTAAGATTCTGACTTCAGAAAATTATTTATTTTATCCAGTTACAGTGTTCTTAAAGAAAGTATCAAAAATAATATTTTAAAATATCTAGGTTAATTTTTCCAATTTGTGGCAGCAACTGAGTGGAAGCTTATTAACACAGAAATTTGTCCTCTTCCCACAGTTCTGGAGCCTATAAATCTGAAATCAAGGGTTGCCATGTTGTTTTTTCTGGAGGTTCCAATCAGTTTTGTGTCTCTCTTTCTGATGGAAATCCATGGTGCTCTTTGGCTTGTAGCTGCACTGACCCAGTCTTTGTCTCAAAGTTCACATGACTTCCTCCTCCAGGTCCCCTTCCTTTCCCTTCCCTTCCCTTCCCTTCCCTTCCCTTCCCTTCCCTTCCCTTCTCTACTCTTCTCTTCTCTTCTCTTCTCAAGAGGAACTGTGGTTAAATTTAGTGTTCCCCTCCCCCCACATCCTATATGCTTTACTTTCCAAGTCCTTCATTACATATGCCAAGACCCTATTTCCAAATAAGGTCACAGTCGGAGGTCCCAGGTGGACATGCATTTTGGAGGTCACTATTCAACCCACTATACTATGGAAACTTTAAAATCAAATTGTAACCTATTAAGATCAATTTTTAAATAATAAAAATATATGATAAACTCTATTTTCTCAATTTTTTGCTTTGAATTTTAAAGTAGGATTTAGAGTATTATAGACTAAAAAATAATATTCAACAATAATAAGCTGGGTTTATGGTGTTCATATCTTCTCACCATAAAAACAGACCATATAGGTTTAAAAGATATCATATACTGCATCCTGAACAAAAACAGAAATTGAATTTAGAATTATCTTGAAATAATTAGCACAATTGTCTATAAATTGCCTACACTTTTAAAATAGAATTATTATTTTATATTAGCAAATATTAAATACTCATTATAAGAAAATTCACACAGAACTCTATGAAATAGAAAAAAATTTACATTTTTCTACCTTCATAGATACAGTTAACTTTTTTATACCCTTCCAGAATTTTAGTACATATCGCTAGAGATATGGTTATAAATATAATTTTCTAAAAATGAAATTATAATACATATGCTTTCTCTGAGCCCTCTAAAAATAAATACTTCCCCTCCAAATGTTATGGACAACATTCCATGTTAATATGCCTTCTCATTTAACATGGCTGCATTGTTGGGACGCCTGGGTGGCTCAGTGGGTTAAGCCTCTGTCTTTGGCTCAGGTCATGATCTCAGGGTCCTGGAATTGAGCCCTGCATCAGGTTTTCTGTTCAGCGGAGAGCCTGCTTCCTCCTCTCTCTCTGCCTGCCTCTCTGCCTACTTGTGATCTCTCTCTGTGTCAAATAAATAAAATCTTTAAAAAAAGAAATAAATAAAATGGCTGCATTGTGCACAATTCTATAGCTCTAAAAAAAGCTCCTATTAATGAGCATTTGGATTATTCCTATATTTCAGTATTATTAGCAGTTATTTGCTAGAAATCATTTTATATGTCTATACTTCTATACGCCTGTTTCTATATCTGTCTACTATATGCATACACACATATATACCTACATATGCATTTGAGCAATTGTCTGCAGTTCCTTAAGACCTTAAACTTTGGTGTCAATCTGCCTGTTTTCACATCCCATCTTTCCATTCAGTAGCCATGTGACTTGGAACAACTTTTCAATGACTCTAAAATATAGTAACTCTTTATTTAATTTATGTATTTTTAAAAAAGTTTTTATTTTAATTACACTTAGTTAACATACAGTGTTATGTTAGTTTCAGGTATATAATATAGTGATATAGTGACTCAACATTTTCATGCATTACTCTGTGTTCATTTCCTTGATCCCCTTCATCTATTTAACTCTTCACCATCTCCCCGTAACCATCACTTTGTTGTCTATAATTAAGAGTCTGTTTCTTGATTTGCCTTTCTCTCTCTCTCTTTTTAAAACTTTGCTCGTTTGTTTTGTTTCTTAAATTCCACATATGAGTGAAATCCTATGGTATTTGTCTTTCTCTGACATATTTCACTTAGCATCATCCTCTAGTTCCATCCATGTGGCTGCAAATGGCAAGATTTCATTCTTTTTATGTCTGAATGGTATTCATTGTGTGTGTGTATCTCACATCTTCTTTATCTATTTATCTATTAATGGATACTTTGGCTGCTTCTATATCTTGGCTATTGTAAATAATGCTGCTATAAATATAGGGTGCATGTATCTTTTGGATTAAAGTTTTTGTATTCTTTTAGTTATTCCAAGTTTGAAATGATGATGATGACATTACAGTTCCATTGTGAGGATCAAATGAGGCTCTGTATTAAATACATACATGAAAAAATCATTACTGTTTTTCCAGAATCTGGCACACTGTAGTTGCTGAAAACTTAATGGTATTCTTTGCTCAACAGAAGTTCTTAATTTTAAAGAAATCCAATTTATTAATTTTTCTTTTATACTTAGTATTGTTTATGTCCTATTTAGGACATCTTTGCAAACCATGGTATCATGGAGATATTATTTCTACATTTTAGTTAGAAATGCCATAATTTTACTTCTTAAATTTAGGTCTGTTTTCTATCTGAATTTATTTTTGGGTGTGGTACAAGGTAGGGGTCAAGAGTCATTTTTTATTTCTCACCTCAATTTTTAATTGACCCAGAGCCATTTTCATTAAACAGATCATTTCTTCACTACACTGCAGTGCATGGTAACTCACAGATCATATACCTTTGTATGTAGAGATGGGTTTGTTCTTGGGCTCTCTCTTTTGTTCCAATGATTTGTTTGTCCATACTTGAGTCGAAATACTTAGTTTTCATAACTGTACTTTTATAAAAGCCTTAAAATCTGAAAGTATTTAATTTTTGAATTCTTTTTCCTTTTAGTATTTTCTTGGCTATTATAGGAATTTTAGAAGTGGTTTTATAATTTTGACAAAAAGTCTGCTGGGATTTGAATCATTAACTCCCTTTTGGGAAAATGGGCATCTATATGATATTAGATCATCCAATCCATGAGTGTAATGCATTTCTTAATTTTTTCCAGTGATGTTGTTGATTTTTTGGCCAGAAGTCTCACTCATTTGTAAGACTTAGTTCTATGTACTTCTTGGTTATTTTTTCATGCAATTATACTGAATATTGTTTTGAACTTCATTTTCTATTATATAAAAATACTATCAACTTTTATACTGACCTTAATTAAGGGCAGCGACTTTTCTAAATTTTAATTCTAGTAGTTATACAGTCCTATCAGTTATATATAGTAGACACTCAATTTTTTCAGATACTTTCAATAAATACATAAATGGTCATGGCTTTGGAGTTGTCATGTATATCATGTCATGATATTTATAGGTGTTACTAATTTTGAGGTAACACATAATTTCAGTTTGTGTTCCCTATGGCCTACGTTGTCTAGACATGATCCAGTTTATAGAAAAAATGGTGTGTATTATTGATATTCAAAATATATTCTAACAGTTTGTGGTTAGATTTCCTAGCTCTGGTATCAAAAAACTTAGAATTAAATCCAGTCCTGTTGTGGGTCTTTGATGAAAGTATGCATCCTTTGTAAATCTCAGGTTTCTAATCTATGAAATGATGCTCTAATAAATAGTTTGTAGGACTATAATAAGAAATTATATGAGATCATGTGGGTAGAATATGTTGCTTGTCATATAGTAAATGTTCAGTGAGTGGCAGCTATTATTAACCTCTTTGAACACCTATTTTCTTATAAGTAGAGATAATGATATCTTTCGATGAGATTGTTGAGAGATCCGAAGACAAAATGCCTAGGCATAACTCTATCTTAATTTGTATATGTTTTTCAATCAAACTAAACTTATGTGAAGAATTAATTGAAAGAAACTATATATTTAGAAACTGGATTTGAATAATTAGTGTATTGGAGAATTTTATGAAGTACTCTGCGTACAGAATCTCTTAATAAAACGTTGAATCTTGTGAGCCTTATTTCAATATTTAATCCCCGTTAGTACTTCTAAAAGTGTTTTATTGCACCAAATGTTGCTCAAAGTATTTGAAAGTGGTATAAATTAGTCCGCTATGCACTGTGGGGTTGAAATGACTTGCTTCTTTTCTTCTTCAGTACACTAAATGTTGAATGAATGTTTCGAAAGGACAGTGTGGACTGAATATGTTATTTGTTTTTAAACTATGTAAAAATAAATTTAACTTCTGATTAGAAAACATATCATTGGAAAAGGGTTTATGTCAAATGCTGCTTAGTTTTTATTACAATTTTCTCCTTAAGATTTGGGCATCAGAGTGCTACAAGGGAAAGGCTATTTTAAAATAATTTTTGTCTTTATTCTATCAATTTATAGGTACAGTTGTACCTACTGTATCTTTTCTCTAATTAGAGATGGCATATAGACTGGCTCATTACTTCTGCCTAATGAGCCAGGCTCCATGCCACCTCTCTAATCAGAAAAGAGATAGGTACAGAATGTTCCTGTGGACTTATTATAAATCATTTTCTTTCTCTCGCTTGCTCCCTTTTTTTAATCAAAAAATTAAGTCACTGTCCTCCATACTTTTGTCCATATCCAAGATGGTTTCATTCAGGAGAGGTAATTGTGCAGGAGATTACTGCGAGCTGAATTAAGGGTGCTCTCATGCAGTGCCGGGCCGGCTGTCTGCTTTGGAATAGACACTGCCTCAAACCCAGGCATAGCAAACGAAGGCCTATAGGAGATCAAGATGTCTTTCCTCTCTTTCTCTGTTGGTTTAAGTTGTTTCCCTGTTTCTGTATGCAGGAAGCAACAACTTTTTGCGTGAGTGTTGGCTTGCTACAGAGCTTTGTGTGTGGGGGAGGGGGTGGGGAGGTTCTCATCTCTAACTACCATAACTTTCTAGAAAAATATGTTGCCAGTAACACTTTTCTCTTGCCACAGACCTTGTTTTTGCCTCCCCTAGGAAATTAATCCATGGGCAGATGAATGCTTTTCACTGACTCCTGTATACCTATTAATGGACTATGTATAAATATAATGTATGCATGCTAATGAGATCATCTGATTTGGTTGAGTTGATTTTTTTTTTTTTTTTAACATTTTATTTATTTGACAGAGAGAAACACAGCCATAGAGGGAACACAAGCAGGGGGAGTGAGAGAGGGAGAAGCAGGCTTCCCACCGAGCAGGAAGCCCGATGTGGGGCTCGATCCCGGGTCTCCGAAATCATGACCTGAGCTGAAGGCAGTCGCTTAACCAACTGAGCCACCCAGGCGCCCCGAGTTGCTTTTTTTAATAGACAAATAGTTACACCTTAACACCATCTCTATCAACTGGTATGTGTCAGTTCCTTCTTAGAGCACCTTCTTCCAGTGCAGGTTTATTGAAATGCCTAAAACCTAGAGGAGTTATGGCAACAGACATGTAATTATAAGTCTCTAATTTCACTGTGGTATAAACTATAACAACCCCCAAATTTGGGGTTTAAATATATAAGATTATATGAATCAAACCTTTTCTGGGCTTTTTCTGAACTAATTTATCAAGAGAGTTCTAATTTCTCTATGTTATGTATTTAATGGTGTGAAGTACTTTCTTAGGAAAGTATTTGGACATTAAAGAATCAATAAAGATTTGTTGTTTATCTGAGAAAGTTAACACACTTTCACTTTTAGATTAGAGAATAATCTAAAGCTAATTCCAACTTCCTTTCCCTTCCATGTTTTCTGCCATGTGTTATATCTTAATTCATCTGCTTCTTTTCCATTCTTTAGGTAAAACACTACTTATTTATTTATTTATTTATTTATTTATTTATTTATTGTTACTTAAATTTTTTTTCCAGTGTTCCAAGATTTATTCCCCATTCCCCACACCCAGTGCTCCACGCATTGGTTGCCCCCAGTACCCACCACCATCCCTCCACCCCCCTCCCTCCAAGTCCCTCAGTTTGTTTCTGCTCTCCCATCCCTCCACCCCCCTCCCTCCAAGTCCCTCAGTTTGTTTCTGTGTCCAAAGTCTCTGTTGGGTAAAACACTACTTTTAACTTACACCGGCATTCCATAGGTTAATATGCGTAAGCTCAGCTAGGTATGGAAGACAGGAGAGAAAAATATCAAAGCATCTGACATTTTTCCTTGTAGTTCAGATTATGATAAAATTTTTTCTGAGAGAATATTTTTGGCAATAGATTTAAAAAGAAATAGAAAAGTATAGAAATTGATTAATTAAGATAGGCTAATGGAATGGAAGAAGAGTATAGAAACAAGGCATATATAAGTGAAGAGTTTAATTAAAGATTGAGGTGGTGTTTCAGATTGTCCTAGAGAAGATAACTAACAATAAAGCAGGACAATTGTATGACAATGTTACAGAAATTAAAAGATAAGTGTATGCCTTACAACTATACTAAAAAAAAATACAGATCAGTTAAAATTTAAATGTAAGGTAAAAAATCATGAAGTAATAGAGAAAAATGGGAGCAAATGTTTCTACAATCCTGGCATATTGAAGACTTTTATTAGCATGAGACCATGGCCAGAAACACTAAAGGAAAATATTGAAAACATTGAACTAACAAAGTGAGAGTTTAAAATTCAAACAACAGTTATCACTTTGTACTTAGTTTGACAAGGAATAAAAAAGAGAAGATATTAGTGAGGAGAGAGTTTGGGATAATCTAGCAAACTATAAAAAGTAAAAATGTGAACACTATTTCATCCAAGAATTGTTCTTACAGGGTATATCTCAAGAATATAGAGAAGTCTTAAATACATACTCAAAAGTGCTCATTGTTGGCGCCTGGGTGGCTCAGTTGGTTAAGTGACTGCTTTTGGCTCAGGTCATGATCTGGGAGACCCGGAATCAAGCCCCGCATCAGGCTTCCTGCTCGGCGGGAGGCCTGCTTTTCCCTCTCGCAGTCCCTCTGCTTGTGTTCCCTCTCTCGCTGTGTTTCTCTCTGTCTAATAAATAAATAAAATCTTTTAAAAAAAGTGCTCATTGTAGAAGTAATAGCAAATAACTGGAACGAATTAAAAAATTCAAAAGGGAGTAGATTAAACAAATTTCAAATTATACCTACAATGGAAAAAGTATATACAACCCCGAGAAAGGAAATATGTCTATTTGTAGAGACATGGCTATAAGTTCATAATGTGTTATTACACGAAAAAGCCAGTGTGTAATATAATATATTCTAAATTGAACATGGGTTGACAAAACACAAATCTACATTTGACATTTAAGTTGTTGTACATACAAATTATCATTTCTGTAACAATTATTGCCTAAAAAGCAAAGCACGAGATTTAGAATTAGACAAATACAGGTTTGAATCCCAGCTCTGCTTCCTAAAAGTCAAGTGACTTCGGCCAGGAATTTCACTTCTCAGTGCAATTTCCTGATTTAGCTTCCTAAATTTTCTAATTTGTCATGTGTATACATAGGTTTCAAAGTACTTGTAAAACTTATAAATAATATGTACTTGGTTCATGTTAGGTACTTGATAAAATGTTGCTGTCATAAATACCAATGTTACTATTGTTAATTTAGATATTAAGTTTATTGATTTTGTTGAACAAGTATTTTTAAATAATGGTCATTAATAATATTTCATTTTTTGGCTCAAAGTCAAAATTTTCCTGGGGTAAGGAGGTATAAAATGTTAAATTTAGAGTAATGATGAGCTACATGTTTGAAAGTATGGTATTTTGTGTAGGTAAACCCCATTAAACAATTTCTTTTTTCCTTTAAAGTTTTGCCCTCTCTGAGACGCCTTATTGTTTCCTGCAAACCCTGTATTCCACCTGCTGTTATTTCTCTTTACCCTGAAGAGCTTTCTTTTTCGCTTTTTATAATTTAGTTAAAGAGAAACAAAGTCAAGTTTTGTGAAAATGTCTTTAATTATCTGTTTTTGAAGGATACTTTTACTAGATACAGAATTGATAGTTATTATTTTTTATCTTAAGGAATTTTGACTTATTGCCTTCTAGCCTTCATGTTTCTGGTGAGAAATCAGCCATGATTCCTATCAATGTTCCCTTGTATGTGGTATGTTGTTTTTCTTTTGCTGCTTTTAAGATTTCCTCCTTGATGTTAACGGTTTGACTAAGTAGTGCCTATGTGTAGTTCTTATTATATCACCGTGGTTGAGGTTTGATCAGACTCTTAGATGTGTAAGGTGATGTTTTCATTACTTTTGAAAGTTCTTGATAATTACCACTTTAATCCTTTCTTTACTTTTTTCCATTTTCTTTATGCTTTTCCTCTTAAATGTCAAATTTATTTTAGAGCAGATCATCCCACAGATCCAGAGCATTTTTGTTTGTTAATTTGTTTTTGTCTTCCCTACTCTTTTGTCTTGGTGTTTCTCTTTGCATATTTTCTTTCGTCCTGTCTTGAAGCACACTGACCATTTTCTCTTTTTTAATCTAGGTTATTGTTAAGCCTATGTAGAAAATTCTTCATTTCTAATATCATATTTTCATTTCTAGTATTCCCTTTCAGCTACTTTTTTTTTTTTTTTGGTAGATTCTCTCTATGCATTTCTCCCATCTAGTCACACACATTAGCATTCTCCACTTCCACTAGTGATCTTTCGGTATTTTTGTCTTAAGTATTTTCAAGTCCTTATTTGATAATTTCAGTGTTTGGTTGGACCATGTCTGCATCTCTGCCTTTTGACGGTTTCTTAACAATGGGTCACATTTTCATCATAATTCTGAAAATGCTTTTGTTGTGTGCTAAACATTTTGTATATAGGACTGGAAACACAGTGAATAATATTTATCTTTATAGAAAAGAGCACTACTGGTTTTTTCAGACTTCTAGAGAGAGAGAGAGAGAGAGAGATGATAGAGAAATAGAGATAGAGATAGAGATAGAGATAGAGATAGAGATAGATAGATAGATAGATAGATAGATAGATAGATAGATAGATAGAAAGAATGTTGGGGGGAAATGAGTAGGAGAAGAACAGCATCAAACTGATTAGAAGTTAATCTGGATGTGGGCTTTATTACAATTTATTCACCACTGGTTTCCAGTGTTTGAGGATAGAGTCAGGATGGGCACAGATTCACTGTGTAGTAGGCCTCTTTAGAATTCTGTCTGTCTAGACTAGTATGGGTGGCTCTCTTACCTCTCACTTTCTCTTAGGCAGTCAAGAAGTCCTGGGGTCCCAACTCTCCTGTGAAAGTCTTGTACTTTGTAGACTTTAATTCATTTAGATTCTCCTTTACTTTATAATGAGTTAAAAATGATTTTATAGGAGCACCTGGTGGCTCAGGGGGTTAAGCATCTGCCTTTGGCTCAGGTAATGATCCCGGGGTCCTGGAATCGAGCCCCACATCGAGCTCCCTGCTCAGCTGGGAGTCTGCTTCTCTCTCTCCCTCTCTGCTTTCCCTCTCTGTCAAATAAATAAATAAATAAATAAAATCTTTAAAAAAATAATTTTATAGCTTATCTGACATATTTTGATTGTTGGGTTAATAGCAAAGTGATGGTCCCTTGCATATTTCTATGCCTTTTTTTAAAGGCATTTTAAAATTTATTTACATATTTATGAGAGAGAGAGAGAGAGAGAGGGAGAAAGAGAGAGAGAGAGAGAGAGAGAGAGAGAGACCAAGAGTGAGAGAGCAGGATTAGGGAGGAGAGGGAGAAGCAGGCTCCTTGCTGACCAGGGAGCCTGATGCAGAGCTCTGTCCCAGGATTCTGTGATCATGACTCAAGCAGAAGGCAGATGCTTAAGCTATTGAGCCACCCAGGAGCCCCACAAATTTCTGTATCTTAATCTGAAGTTGAAGTCCAGCCACTATTATACATCTAATGGAACTTTTCTAGTATAATTGGAACACTTCAAGGAATATGGATATGTTATTATTTTTCCCTCAAATTTTTTTTCTTGACTCCCACTTTCCACCAGACAACATTTTGTTTCTTTGTTCCTCTTTTAAACAAAACTCCCTCAAAATTTTGTCAGTGATAGCTGTATTTAATTCTTTCCCAGTTCTACTGTCTACAGTCAGGCTTTAGCTCACCACTATAAACTATACTTTGCAAATCTCTATTGACCTTCACATCATAAACTAGTAGTTAATTTCACATCTTTATTCTGTTTGACCCATCAATGTCAATTCCTTGGTATACTTTCTTCACTTGGCATCTAAGACCACATTCTCTCCTGGCTTGCCTCTGAGTTTCTACTTGCTACTTCTCAATTTGATTTCCTGCTTCTTCTTTATCCACTTAACTTCTTAATATTGGTATCCCAGGCCTCACAAGTCTATATGTTTCCCCTTAAGCATCACCTCCAGATTAACAGTTTTAAATATCATCTAAATGGCTTGAGTTCTAAATTGAAATCTTCCTTCCTTCCTCCTTCCCCTAGCCTCTTTCCTGAGTTCCCAACTGCAATATCAGGCTATCTAAAATCTCCATTTGGATGCTTAATTTATATCTCAAACTTATTTTTTCACAAACTGGACTTCTGGTGTTTTAGACCTCTCACTTTGACCCATACACTGTTTCTTCTATAATCCTCCTTATCTCAGGTGAGGGCAATTTCATTTTTCCACTAATTCAGGACAAAAGATTGGAGTCATCCTTACCAATTCTTCTCACATGTAATATGTTATGTGTCAGAAGAGTCCTGTTGATGTCATTTTGAAAGTATACCCAGATTTGGATTCCTTCTCACCACCTCCACTAGAATCAAAAGTCCGGGGCATGGTTGCTGCTTTTGCCTGGATTACTGCAAAATATTTTAACTGCTTCCACCTTTTCCCTCCACTTTATTCCCAATGCAGTGGCCAGGGTTGTTGTATTACACACAAGTCAGACCTTGTTACTTCTCTTCAAAATGCTCTATTATTTTCCTATCTCACCAGAGTAAAGGCCATTACTTTTAAGATGGCCTATAAGACCTACATGATCTGACTGCTGATACTTCTCTGGCTTTACTATTACTATCATTTTTTGTGTTCCCTTTGTCTCACCAAAACTGGCCTTGTTGCTATTTTTTGAATATGTGAAGCACGCTTCTGTCTTAGGGTCATTGCAGTATTCACTCTTCCTTTAGTCTGGAAATCTTTACCTCCTGCTATCCATATGACTGACTGCCTCTCTTGTTTAGGTCTGCTCAAATATCACCTTCTTAATGAAATCTTCCCTACTGTCCTGTTTAAAATTGCAAATACCAGTTTACCATTTTTGGTCCTCATTATGCTGCTCTTTTTTTTTTTCCTCCCATGGCACTTACCATTTTAACATATGAGTTACTTACTATTTTTGTTGTGTTAATGTATGTTTTGCCCTCTAGAATGTAAATTCTGTGAAGACAGGGAATTTTTTCTTTACATTGTTCACTGATGTACCCCAAGAGCCTAGAAGATTGCCTGTCGCATGGTAGCATTCAGTAAATATTTGCTGTTTACTGAACAAATGGTACAAGGATCTAAAGGGTGAGCTTATGGGTACAGCTTAAGTTAGTTTGTCAGTCTTACCTCTCTGGTAATATTCCAGAAGTGATAGCTAATAAACTTGTTTTGTTCATTAGAATAGAAAATGTTGCACAGCAATAGTTAAGAAGACACTGTGATTAAAGGAGAAGAAGGAGTCAAAGATGTATCATAAAAAGAAATAGGGTTGTTGGGGTTTTGTATATACTTGGGTGCATATGTGAGGTGGGGAAGAGGAAGGGAGAAGAAGAAAAAGAGAGAAAGTTTAATGGAGGGTAGAGATGAGGGAAGGGAGAGTATAGCAAGTAAGCTTAGGGGAATGAACATTGATTATTTGAGATAGAAAAGGAATATCCTAGTAGAAATGACAAAATGTTATTTGAAACAGGTGACTGGATTTGAGGATTGATTTAGGGTTAATGATACAGATGTAAGAATATTCCTTATAGAGGCAGACAAAATTCTTGAGGGAGAAAAATGTAGAACAAATATAGAACTACAGATAGAAGGTTGGGGGATGGTGATAAAGAGGAGAGGCAACTAAGGAGATATAGATGTAGTCTAGAAGGGTTATGATACTAGAGAACAAGTGAAGAACATTTTGAGATGTTCTTCAATAATATCAAGTGGCAGAATATTAAGGAGAAGAAGTTATAAAACTGAATATCACACGTAGGGTGGCCATCAGGAATGCACTTGCAGTCTAGGGATAGAGAAAAGCGTTATAGATCATTTACAATGAGAGTGAACAATAAGGAAAAGGAGATTTTGAGTGTAGATATTGGATAAAGCTGGTTCTGAAGAGAAGGAAAGGAACTGGGTAAAGTGAGCATTACATTAGTTTCTATTTTCTGGTGGTTGTTTATCACTTTTGAATATTTTATGGCCATCTGTTGATTCTTCAGGATAACAACTTTCCTTTTACTAATTTAAATAACGATTCTGGAGGTAAATTTTCAAATTTTCTTACCTCAAGAAATTTTATAATAGTGTATGTGTTATACACTTGTATAATAATACCTGTATTAATTGTATGTGACTGTACATTGAATGCTTGTTTTTTATTGTTGTCTGAAGTAATAGTTTCATTTGGAGATTCATTTCCTTCTTATGTTCCATAACAATGGGAGTTATTCTTATCCTTTGCTCTTGATGCCTCAAAACATTAACAATAACAACAAAGCCAGAAAAAATATTCTAGGTTTTTTTTTGGCATAAAGTCTTTACCATTTTGAGCATTAAAAAAATAAATGAGCAAGCTGTTTCAATGCTCTATTCTAGACTTATCATATTTTGAAGTTCTAGATTTTTATTTCTTTTTAAATTTGTTTTTAAATATAATGCTTTCCTCAGTGTCATACAAAGTAAATAGAGATCAGATAATTAACCTGATCCTTTCATGTATATCTGAATTGTTGATAGGAATGATGAAAAGCCATTACCTAAGTATTTGTCAAAAGAACGTAGACTTTTTTTTCCTATTACATCAAGGGTTTGTTTTTTACATGTGTGAATCTATTAATGGTATTGACAAAATGCTCAGTTTTTAAGCTTTGTTATTTTAAAAAATGAAGATCCTGTTTTATATCATACTAGATATTATTTCTAAAAAAATGCAGTAGTTATCCATAATTCTTTTAACCTGTGGGTAGATATCTCTATTTCAAGCCATCTTTGCTAATTATTATACTTCTAATTCTAAAATTTTTGACTCACAAGGGACAGAGCTAGTCTTCGTAACTTAAACTGTTGTTATTATCACTTATTTGACTTTGGCATTTATAGTAGCATCTAACTTTCTAAATAACTTAGCAATGTCCTGCTCTTTTACATCAGTGATTTTTCCAAGCAATGGACATTTATAACATTGAGATTACAAAATGTAATTAAACAATTTTTAAAGATTCTTAAAGATCTCTTTTCTTATTCTGTATTTACATTTATCAATCTCATATGTTTTATACTTTTATTATAAGGTTGAAGCATATAAAATTACCCTTTCATTTTTATATGTTAAAAATGGCTACATATTAGCTATTTCAAATGGTTCAACCTAATATGTATGTATTCTTAAATAATATATTATTGGCTTTTATCTTCATTCTCTCAAAATGTGTAAGAATGGCTTCTTAGTATATTTTCAACTTGGTTTTTGCACAAAATTGTTTCTAAGAATTATTGAAGTCTGGTTCATTCATTGTAGTTGCATTGTTAATACTTCATTTTATGAATAAAAGCATGTATTATTTATTTGTTCCCAAGTCGATAGATCTTTATCTCTTTTTATAATTTATAATATTGTGTAATTGTAAGTCTCTCCTTGTACACATTTGTTTTACTTCTTTCTTTTCAACCTGGAAAATATTATTTCCTTGCTTAATTACCCTGGCTAGTATGTCCAGAACAACGTTGAATAAAAGTGGCTAAAGTGGACTCTCTGCCTTGTTCCTGATTGTAGGGGGAAAACACTTAGTTTTTCACCATTAAGTGTAATGTTAGCTGTAGATTTTTAGAAATGCCCTTTATTTATGAGGAAATTCCCTTCTTTCATACTTTGTTTTCATGATGAAGTAGTGTTGTTGTAGAGATTACTGAAAAGTATAATGAAATAGTGTTGGAAGGATGCCTGGGTGGCTCAGAGGGTTAGGCCTCTGCTTCTGGCTCAGGTCATGATCTCAGGGTCCTGGATGGAGTCCCACATTGGGCTCTCTGCTCAGCAGGGAGCCTGCTTCCTCCTCTTTCTCGGCCTGTCTCTCTGCCTATTTGTGATCTCTCTGTCAAATAAATAAATAAAATCTTAAAAAAAAAAAAAGAAATAGTGTTGCAATTTGGTAAATACCTTCCTGCATCTATGGAGATGATCATTTGATTTTTATCTTTTATTGTATCAATATTGTTCATTATTTAATATTCACATATTCAATCAACCTTGTATCTCTGGATAAATCTCACTTTCTTATGATATATATTTCTTTCTTATGGTATATTTATTTTTATTTATGGTGCTAGATTCAGTTTAAATATTCTGGTGAAGATTTTGCCTCTATATTTATAAAACATTGATATGTAACTTTCTTTTCTTGTAATGTCTTTATTGATTTTGGTATCAGAATAAGATGACATCATAGAGTCAACTCATTCTGTGAATGATATGAGAAGTTTTTCTTCATTTGAAGAGAGAGGCAGGCAGAGAGAGCAGAGGAAACAGGCTCCCTGCTGAACAGAGAGCCGGACAGGAGCCTCAATCTCAGGACCCTGAGACCAGGGCCTGAGTGAAGGCAGAGGCTTAACCCACTGAGCCACCCGGGTGCCTTCTGTGAATGATTTGAGAAGTTTTTCTTCATCTTCTTTTTTTTGAAGAGCTTGTGAGGAGTTGGTGTTATTTCTTCTTTAAATGTTTATAATTCACCAGTTAAGGCATCTGATCCTGGATTTTCTTTATGCATAATTTTTTTATTACTAATTTATTTTCTTTGTTTATTAAAACTCTATTCAGATTGCTATTTCTTCTTGAGTCAGTTTCAGTAGTTTGTACCTTTGTAAGAATTTGTTCATTTTATCTAGGTTATGTAATTGTTAGTATATAGTCGTTCATACAATTACATTATAATCTTTTAATGTCTGTGAGGTCAGTTGTAATTTCCTTCTTTCATTTCTGATTTTAGTAATTTGACTCTTCTCTCCTTTTTTTCTTGGTCAGTCTAGCTAAATAGTTGTCAGATTTGCTAATCATTTCATAGAACAAACTTTTGATTTTGTTGGTTTTCCCTATTTTTCTATTTTCCATTTTATTTATGTCTACTCTAATCTTTACAATTTCCTTCTTTCTGCTTGCTTTGGGTGGAGTTTCCTCTCCCCACCTCCAGTTTCTTAAGATAGAATATTAGGTCATTGATTTGATATCTTTCTTCTTTAATGTAGATATTTCCACCTGTATTTCTCTTTAAGCATCACTTTACCTGAAACTCATGAAGTGTGATATATTGTGTGCTCACTGTCATTTGTCTTATAGTATTTTCTAGTATTTGTGTGATTATTCTCTTGACCCAATGGTTATTGAGAATATGTTCGGTTATAGTTTATGTGGTATATCTTTCCTCTACCTTTTAACTTTCAAACTTTTTGCTTCTTTATCTCTCAAAGAAAGCACATAGTTGGATTATAATTGTGTTTTCCCCCCCATTTTCCCAATATTTACTTTTCTCAGAAATGTTTATACTATTTACATTTAAAGGTAATTATTGTTAAGGTAGTTGAAATGTCACTTTGCTGTCTTCTTTCCATGCCTTTTTTGTTCCTCTATTTTTCCATTTCTATCTTCTTTTGTGTTAATATTTTGAGAGTACCATTTTAACCTCCTTGGCATTTGTTTTACTGTATTCATAATCTTGTTAATAGTTTCCCAGGATATTACAATTAATATCTTATAACAGTCTAGTTTTAATTAATGCCAACTTGATTTCAATAATGTACAAAAACTTTGTACCTCTTTAGTTTTGTTTCCCTTCCCCTTGTTATTGTCATTCAAATTATGGTTAGATGCCCCTTACCACAAATTAATTAATTAATTCATTTTTGCTTTGTTTTTGAGGGAGAAAGAGCACAAATGGTGGGGCAGGGGGAGAGAGAGAGAATCTTAAACAGCCTTTATGCTCAACACAAGGCCTGATGCAGAGCTCCATCTCAAGACCCTAAGATCATGACCTGAGCTGAAATCAAGAGTTAGACATTAAAATTACTGAGCTCTCCAGGCACCCCAGTACAGATTTATAATTATTGTTTTATGTGGTTGTTTTTTAAATCAGAAGAGAAAAAATAATTATACACAAAAATGCATTTATATTCTCTTTTATATTTATCTTTGTAGTTACTTTTAAAGGGGCTTTTCTTTTCTTCATGTGTATTAGAGTTACTGTCTAGTATCCTTTTCTTTCAACATAAAAAGGTACTTTACTGTTTTTATGAACCAGGACTGCTAGTCAAAATTCTCTCCAATTTTGTTTATCTGGGAATATCTTAATCTATCTTTCATTTCTGAAGAATAGTTTTACTGAAAAGAAAATATCTAGTTGAAAATAATTTTTTCTCTTAGTACCTTAAATAAGTCATCCCACTGCCTTCTGGCCTCTGTGGTTTCTGATTAAAAATAGGTTGTTAATCTTGGGATACCTGGGTGGCTCAGTTGGTTAAGTGTGGGCTCTTGATTTTGGCTCAGGTCATGATTTCAAGGTTGTGGGATCTCCCCTGTCTTGGTCTCCATGTTCAGCAGGGAGTCTGCTTCTCTTCTTCTGCTGCTGCCCTTTTCCCCATCTTCTCTCTCCCTCTCAAATAAAATAAGTATATCTTAAAAAGTTTGTTTTTATCTTACTGAATATACTTTGTATCATATGGGTAATTTCTTTCTTACTGCTTTCATGATTTTCTCTTTGTCTTCCAAAAGTTTGATAATGATATATCTAGAGTGGATCTATGAATTTAACCATCTCAGTTCATTGAGTTTCTCAAATATGTAGATTAATATTTATTAAATCTGAGAAGGCCTTAGTAGTTATTTAAAAACATTTCCCCCCCCTCCTTTTTGTATCTCTTCTCTTGGGATTCCTATATAGCTATATTGGTACACTTGTGTGTAACACCTGTCTCACAGGTCTCTTGATCTTCCATTTATTTTTCTGCATTATTTTTTTCCCTGTTTTTCAGACTAGATAACCTCAGTTGACCTATCTTCATGTTCACTAATTCTTTCTTCTGCTCTTTTCTAGCTGCTAGTGAACTCCTCTAGTGAATTTTTATTTATATAATTTGTCTCCTTTCATATTCTCTATTTCTTGAGGCATCATTTTCATAATTTCCTTTAGTTCTTTGAATATATTGATTTAAAGTCTTTGTCTAGCAAGTTTAATCTATGGGCTTAAAATTGTCCAAGTTTTTTTTTTTTTTTTAAATTAACTTACAATGTATTATCTGTTTCAGGATTACAGGTCTGTGATTCATCAGTCTTACACAATTCACAGCACTCACCATGGCACATATCTTCCTCATTGTCCATCACCGAGCCACCTTATCCCTCCCACTCCCTCCCCTTTAGCAGTCCTCAGTTTGTTTCCTGAGATTAAGAGTCTCTTATGGTTTATCTCCCTCTCTGGTTTCATCTTGTTTCACTTTTTCCCCTTAATTCCCCTGTGATCCTCTGTCTTCTTCCTCAAATTCTTCATATCAGTGGGGTCATATGATAATTGTCTTTCTCTGATTGACTTACTTCATTCAGATAATACCCTTTAATTCCATCCACATCCTTGCAAATGGGAAGATTTCAGTTTTTGATGATGGTGTAATATTTCATTATATATATATATATATATATATATATATATATATATATATATACCACAACTTCTTTATCATTCATCTGTTGATGGACATCTAAGCTCTTCAATAGTTTGGCTATTGTGGACATTGCTGCTGTATACATTAGTGCACACATGCCCTTCAGATCACTACATTTGTATCTTTGTGGTAAACATCCAGTAGTGCAATTGCTGGTTCATAGCTAGCTCTATTTTCAACTGTTTGAGACCTCCATACTGTTTTCCAGAGTGGCTACACCAGCTTGCATTCCCACCAACCATGTAGGAGGGTTCCCCTTTCTCTGCATCCTCGCCTAGACTTGTCATTTCCTGACTTGTTAATTTTAGCCATTCTGACTGATGTAAGGTGGTATCTCACTGTGGTTTTGATTTGTATTTCCCTGATGCTGAATGATATTGAGCACTTTCTCCTGTGTCTGTTGGTCATTTGGATGTCTTATTTGGAGAAATGACTGTTCATGTCTTTTCCCCATTTCTTGATTGAATTGTTTGTCCTTTAGGTGTTGAGTTTGATAAATTCTTTATAGATTTTGGATACTAGCCCTTTATCTTATATGTCATTTGCAAGCATCTTGTCCCATTCTGTCAGTTGTCTTTTTGGTTTTGTTGACTGTTTCCTTTGCTGCGCAAAAGCTTTTTATCTGATGAAGTCCCAATAGTTCACTTTTGCCCTTTCTTCTCTTGCCTTTGGAGATGTTTCTAGGAAAAAGTTGCTGTAACTGAGGTCGAGGAGGTTGCTGCCTGTGTTCTCAAGGATTTTGATGGATTCCTGTCTCACATTGGGGTATTTAATCCATTTTGAGTCCATTTTTGTATGTGGTGTAAGGGAAATGGTCAAGTTTCATTCTTCTGCATGTGGCTGTCCAATTTTCCCAACACCATTTTTTGAAGAGACTGTCTTTTTGCCATTGGACATTATTTCCTGCTTCGTTGAAGATTTGTTTGCCAGAATTGGAGTTCATGTCCAGATTTCTATTCTGTTCCATTGATCTGTGTTTCTGTTTTTGTGCCAGTACTATACTGTGTTGATTACAGCTTTGTAAGAGAGCTTGAAATCTGGAATTGTGATGCTGCCAGCTTTGATTTTCTTTTTTCAACATTCATCTGGCTATTCAGGGTCTTTTCTGGCTCCATATAAATTTTATGGTTTATTTGTTCCATTTCTTTGAAAAAAGTTGATGGTATTTTGGTAAGGATTGCATTGAATATGTAGATTGCTCTAGGTAGCATAGACATTTTCATAATAGTTTTTTTTCCAATCCATGAGCATGGAATGGTTTTACATTTCTTTGTGTCTTCTCAATTTCTTTCATAAGTACTGTATAATTTTCTGAGTAAAGATTCATTGCTTCTTTTGTTAGATTTATTTCTAGGTATCTTATGGTTTTGGATGCAATTGTAAATGGGATTGACTCCTTAATTTCTCTTTCTTCTGTCTTGTTGGTATGTAGAAATGCAACTGATTTCTGACGCTTTACTGAATTCCTGTGTGCATTTTCGAAGTTTTGGAGTGGAGTCTTTTGGGTTTTCCATATAAAGTATCATATCATCTGCAGAGAGTGAGAGTTTGACTTCTTTGTTGATTTGGATGCCTTTTATTTCTTTTTGTTGTCTGGTTGCTGAGGATAGGACTTCTACTATATTGAATAGCAGTGGTGATAGTGGACATCTGTGCCATGTACCTGACCTTAGGGGAAAAGCTCTGTTTTCCCCCATTGAGAATGATATTCACTGTGAATTTTTCAGAGATGGCTTCTGTGATATTGAGGTATGTAACCTCTATCCCTACACTCTGAAGAGTTTTGTTCAAGAAAGGATGCTGTATTTCATCAAGTGCTTTTCCTACATCTATTGAGGGTATCATATGGTTCTTGTTCTTTCTTTTATTAATGTATTGTATCACATTGATTGATTTGCAGTTGTTAAACCAAACTTACAGCCCAGGAATAAATCCCACTTGGTCATGGTGAATAATCTTTTCAGTATATTGTTGGATCTTATTGGCTAGTATTCTCATGAGAATTTTTGCATCCATGTTTATCAGGGATATTGGTTTGTAATTCTCCTTTTTGATGGGGTCTTTGGTTTGGAGATCAAGGTAATGCTGGCCTCATAAAATGAGTTGGAAGTTTTCCTTCTATTTCTATTTTTTTTGAGCAGTTTCAGGATAATAGGTATTTATTCTTCTTTATATATTTGGTAGAATTTTCCTGGGAAGCTGCCTGGCTCTGGGCTCTTGTTTCTTGGGAGATTTTTGATTGCTTCTTCAGTTTCCTTTCTGATTATGGATATGTTCAAGTTTTCTATTTCTTCCTGGTTCAGTTTTGGTAGTTTATGCATCTCTAGGAACACATCCATTTCTTCCAGATTGTCAAATTTGCTGGTGTATTGTTGCTCATAATATGGTCTTATAATTGTTTGTATTTCTTTGGCGTTGGTTGTGATCTCTCCTCTTTCATTCATGATTTTTTAATTTGGGTCCTTTCTTTTTTTGATAAGTCTGGCCAGGGGTTTATCAGTCTTATTAATTCTTTTAAAGAACTAGCTCCTACTTTTCTTGATCTGTTCCATTGTTCTTTTGGTTTTTATTTCATTGATTTCTGCTCTAATCTTTATTATTTATCTTCTCCTGCTGGGTTTAGGCTTTTTTTGCTGTTCTTTCTCCAGATCCTTTAGGTGTAGGGTTAGGTTGTGTACTTGAGAACTTTCTTGTTTCTTGAGAAAGGCTTACACTGCTATACACTTTCCTCTCAGGACCACCTTTGCTGTATCCCAAAGATTTTGAACAGTTGTGTTTTCATTTTCACTTGTTTTCATTAATTTTTAAAATTCTTCTTTAGTTTCATGGTTGACCCATTCATTCTTTAGTAGGATACTCTTTAGCTTCCATGTGTTTGAGTTCTTTCCAACTTTCCTCTTGTGGTTGAGTTCTAGTTTCAAGGCAGTGTGGTCTGAAAATATGCACAGAATGATCCCAACCCTTTAGTACCAGTTGAGACCGGATTTGTGAATCAGGATGTGATCTGTTCTGGAGAATGTTCCATGTGCTCTAGAGAAAAATGTGTATTCTTTTGCTTTGAGATTGAGTGTTCTGAATATATCTGTGATGTCCTTCTGGTCCAATGTGTCATTTAAAGCCTTTATTTCCTTGTTGACCTTTTTCTTAGATGAGCTTTCCTGTTAAAGTCCCCTACAATTATTACATTATTTGTTGATGTGTTTCTTTGATTTTGTTATTAATTGGTTTATATAATTGGCTGCTCCCATGTTAAGGACTTAAATATTTAAAATTGTTAGAGCTCCTTGTTGGACAGACACTGTAAGTATGATATAGTGTCCTTCCTCATCTCCTATTGTAGGCTTTGGCTTAAAATCTAATTTGATATAAGGATTGCCACCATAGCTTTCTTTTGATGTCCACTAGTATGGTAAATGGGTTTCCAACCCCCCCCCCCACTTTAGACCTGGAGGTGTCTTTGGGTCTAAAATGAGTCTTTTGCAGACAGCATATTGATGGGTCTTTTTTTTTTTTTAATCCAGTATGATGCCCTGTATCTTTTGATTGGGACATTTAGCTCATTTACATTCAGGGTAACTATTGAAATATAAGAATTTAGTGCTATTGTACTGCCTGTAACATGACTGTTACTGTATATTTTCTCTTGTTACTTTTAGACTCTCTATTTGCTTAGAGTACCCTTTTCAATATTTCCTGTAGGGCTAATTTGGTGTTTTCACATTCTTTTAGTTTTTGTTTGTCCTGGAAGCTTTTTATTTCTCCTTCAATTTTATGATAGCCTAGCTGGATATAGTATTCTTGGCTGCTATTTTTCTCATTTAGTGCTCTGAATATATCATGCCAATCCTTTCCAGGTCTCTGTGGATAGGTCTGTTGCCAATCTAATATTTCTACCATTGTAGGTTACAGATCTCTCATCCTGAGCTGCTTTCCAGATTTTCTCTTTGTCTTTGAGACTTGTAAATTTTACTATTAGGTGACAGGGTGTTAACCTGTTTTTATTGATTTTTCAGGGGGTTCTCTATGCCTTTTGGATTTTGATGCAGGTTTCCTTCCCAAAGTAGGGCACTGCTCCACTGTAATTTCCTCCAGTATACCTTTGGCCTCTCTCTCTCTCTCTTTCTTCTTCTGGGATCCCAGTTATTCTAATATTTTAGTGACTTCCCTGAATGAATTGCATAAAGTCTATATTATTGTCAAATGTAGCACTGAAATCCCTGTTCAGTTAACTTAGTGCTCAACTAAGTGAAGAGAGAATTTCTTCAATTTCTAGAATGAATAAGTTTTTCAGTCTTTGCTGAAAGCTCTGTATTTGTGTTGTGGCATGCCTCCAGCATAGAAGGGGGTAAGCTATCTTCTTTAGGTAACACTTCCTGCTTGTGCAGAACTGGAATATCAAGCAGCAGTGAGAGCTTAGATACTTTTCAGGTCTCTCTTGGGCATGCACATAGCCCTTTGCATATGTATGGGCTTCTGGATTTCCGGTAACATTTCAGAGCTTTGTAAAGTCCCCTATAGACATGTTGTACTTCAGTTTTTCTATTTAAGTTTTTTGATTTGTTTGTTGTTTCCCCAACTGTTATCACTGCCTCAGGCAACTGCAGTGTTAAGCAGTTGCCACTGATTGTTTCTAACAAACATCCCTGAAGAGAAGATTTCCCACTGGATAAGCTATGAGTATGTTCAGGTCTTGCTCATGAGGTTTCTAAGATATTGCTAGACAGATTAAGTAGTGACAGTTTCCTTAGTTTGGGGTTTTGTAGTCTCATTGTATTTCTCCAATGGCTGCTATAGGTTGCTGTTTTTCACTGTTATTATGGATGTTTATTTTCAAGGTTACCACTAAATGGCAAAGAGGATGAGAATAGAGAAAGTTAAAATACCACAAAAACATGCTATTCTTATTGATATTCAGACATTCAAAAAAAGAATCCTCCCTGGATTGTTGCATAACTTTGGTTAATTTACAGATTTCCAGGGAAGTTTATCTTGCACTCTTTGCTAGTGTTTTCAGTGCTTTTATGGTAGAGAGAATTATTCTCACTCTGCCATTCACAATGACATTCTGTGATTTCTTTCATCATTGTCTTGCAGCTTTTCCTATATACACTGCCATGTTTTGATTTATAACTAGTATTTCATGTTTCGTGGCTAATATAAATGGTACTTTAAAAAACTTATTTTCAGTGTTTCATCATACATATATAAGAATTGAATTGATTTTTATATATTCAACTTGTATCATGTGAAATTGCTAAATTCTCTTATTACATCTTGTAGCTTTTATGTAGATTCACTGGGATTCTCCAAGTAGACACTCATGTTATCCATAAATAGAGGCAGTTTTATTTCTTCCTTTCCCATTCGTGTGACATTTATTTATTTAGGCTTTTTGAAAACCTGTGTTTACACTGATTTATATATTATTTACTCACCATTTTCCCATTTAACTAATTTTGCCGTGCCAACTATTGTAATGTGGATATACCACGTTTTTCCAGTCATTATCTGTTTTCTGAATAGACAACTATGAGATATTTCTGGCATGAGTCATAACTATTTCCTTTGTCCATTTATATTATTTAGACCTATTTTTGCCATATGAATATTTTTTTCAAAGAAGTATCTTTTTATGAAATATTTGTTCCAATGTGTATCTATTGTTAATGAGTTGGCAACTAGCTAAGAAGTGAGTAAAATCCATTTTTATGACTGTATCTTTGAAATATTTTATGATATTTTCCCCAGAAATCAAAATCATAATTCTTTTATATGGAATGGATGATTCACATTAACTCTAGGTCTTTAGAGAACTCCTGCTAACTTTTTTTGTTTTGAAAATTTCTTTAAATATGAATTCTGTGCTAGAGGATGTGATTGTTCTATGTTCAGATTCCAAAACTTAAAGCTAAAATGATTTTTTAAAGGTCATAAAGCACAGTCTTTTTATTTTATAGATGATAAATTATATTTCATTATCCCTCTGCAGCAGAGCTTTCCTTTAACTATTATTAAAATATAGGAAGTGGAATCTAAGTTATTAGCATGAAATGTATACCTTCACTTCTACACTGTGGCCTGACTACCTTTTTCTTTCACTTGGGTTACTGTAATAGCTTAATTGGTCTCACTACTTCTACTTCTCACTACTTTTATTCTTCACACTTTTGAATAAAGATGAGAGCATGCCACTCCTCTACTCTCAACCCTCCAGTAACTTCCTATTTCATTCAGAATAAAAATCAAAGTCTTTACAATAAGTTTGAAAGGCTTTTAATGGTTTGAATCCCATTATCCCCAGCCAGTTACTTGTCTGACCTAATCTTCCAATAGCCTCCCTCTATTATTCTTGCAGTTACTCTCACATGCCAAGCATATTGCCTTATGGATCTATGTACCCATTGTCTCCTGTCTGGAATATTTTGCCCCTAGATATATGTATGATTTATTCTCATTCCTCTGTGAGTCCTCTCAGTCCATTCTCAGTCAGTCCTCTCTTGAACATAACATCCAAATTAAAAATCCAGTCCACGGTTTCCAAACTGGTCTAATTTTCTCAAATTGTCATAGCATTTTTCATGTTTTAGGATACTATATTTATTGTTCATTTACTATATTCATCTAACTGTTGAAAGCAAGCTCCATAAAAAGAAGTTCTTTGTTTTGTGCCTATTTTGTTAACTGCTATATCCTTGGAATCCATGAAATTGCCTGGCACATAGTAGGTTCTCAATAAATACTTATTGAATGAATTAATGTGTAAAAGAATAAAACCACCTTGACAATTTTGTCATGATTCTGGATTTGACAAAATCAAAACATTCTTCATTTTTGATTTAAGTTGTAGTAGGCCTTTCAAAATCACAAATGATTATCTCTTATTTTTCATGATCTGTATATTCTGGGTTATTTGAAATAAAATGTTTCACAGTGGGGAATTTTCTATTCAAGGTATAGAACTAGAGTATGGGTTATAAAGGATGCTGGAGGGATATGGGTTGGAGGTGGATTGGATGTGATTTAAATGAAGGCAAAGAAATAAACAAGAAGTAGATCCAGCTTCCTTTATTTAGAAAGACATGACCACTTACATCAGAAAATTCATACTTTGAGACATTTCCTTTGTTTGTCCTCCCTACTCTCCAGACAAAAGCACACAGCACACAATGACTTAACTGTATTCATACCTATTCTTCCCATCTTCCCCCATTTCCAAGAAAGGCATATTCTTCCTTATGCCATTCCCTGCTTTGCTTAGCTTTAGATTGTGGATCCAGGTCAATTTATCAAGTTTTCCAGATGGCCAGTTTACCAGTGGATAGTTTGTCACATTTTCCTATTTCTTTTAATTATACATTTTAAAGCAAACTGTGTTGGAAATTTTATTTTATCTTATTTTTATTTTTTAGTAAAATTTTATTTATTTATTTGACAGAGAGAAACACAGCTAGGAGGAGTGAGAGAGGAAGAAGCAGGCTTCCCGCTGAGCAGGAAGCCTGATGCAGAGCTCGATCATGGGACTCCATGATTATGACCTAAGCAGAAGGCAGACGCTTAATGACTGAGCCACCCAGGCACCCTTGTGTTGGAAATTTTAAAATTTCTACAAAGTTTTATAGTATTTTTGGTTTTGTCTTCATAACACCACTTTAAGAAATAATTAGTTTGCATTTTTTTCAGCTCCCTGTTTCTGGATAGGTGAGATAGGGCAACTCTCCTTACAGAAAAGATAGAGCAGGAGGCCGCATAGTCCATCTTTTTCCTGCAGACCTCAGGTTGTGGTCTCAGGTTGAAAGCGTGAGATAGAGGGGAATAGAGGGAAAGCCCATTGATATATTTTTTCTTAAAGTATATTGATTGAAAATATTTATACTTATGAAAAATATATAAAAAATATTCATGGTTACCTTAAGTAAATATATATATATAAATATATATATGTTATATGTAAATATATTTTATATATGTGTGTGTGTGTATATATATATATATATATATATATATATATATATATATACATGTGCACATACACATTTACACAGACACATACTCTTTTTATGTCATGTCACCCTCTTTGCTCATTCTTCCTCTTGCTTCTAAGATCAACATCTCAGACTATTCAGTTTGCCAATTCTACTCTGCATGTTTTATTCATCAGATATATTCTTACTCTGCCCTAGTTTCTTCCATGTCACCACTAAGAAGTTGCAGCAAAGATAGATCAAATATTCCTTAAAATTCTATCATCAAGATAAAACAAAAGGAGTACAGTTTGAAAACAAACACATTTGAGGAAATGGTCATTTGATATGTTGGCCATTGCTCTAAATTTAATTGAAAAACTGCTTAACTATTGAATGGGCATGATAAGGTGCCACGTCTCCTTTTGCATTCCCATGATCCAAACTCTAGCTAGGATTTTGCCATTTTAATCAAGTTTTTCTCATTGTTATAGGCATAAGAGAAAAAACCTTAGAGGTAGTAGTTTTCTTTGGTTTTTCTATTCCACTCTCTTGGGTTTATTTGTTATTAAATCTTAAATAAATATTTACTAAATGAATCAATAAAATAATATTAAGTGGTTTAAGGTTGATATCTGCCTACAACTTGAAAGTTTGCCTAATTCAGTGCAGAGTGGGCTTTGAATCTGGCTTGTCTTAGAAGAATTCTCAGGAGATAATGGAATGTGAGACTGAGCTAGAATGCCATTGATATATGTGAATAAGTTAGAATTTATGAGTAGGAGGTTTTCAATTTATCCTCATTTATTGGAGATTTTCTAGACCATACATTAATCTAAGTTTGGAGATGACCCAAAGTGATACTCTGGAGCTTGGAGACAGAACAGGGGAGATGACAGAACAGGTGGGGAGTTTTTCTCTTGGCAATGCAAATGCTCTGGAAATTGCAGTTGAAAGTAGATGACAATCAAATTTAGGGCTGATAACATGATAGATTTATAGGTTTATAAACTAGAGAGAAATTTGATTTGGAGAGTTATGGAATGAATAAGTCACAGGGATGAAAAGTACAGCATAGGGAATAGAATCAATGGTATTGTAATGCATTTTATAGTGACAGATGGGAACTACACTTGTGGTGAACACTGTATAACATATAGAGTTGTCGAATTATGTTGTACCCTTGAAAGTAATGTAACATTGTGTGTCAACTATACCTCAATTAAAATAAACACTAAAAATTTTTTATTTGACCTGCAGTTTATCTGATCAGTAAATAGGTTGGGCAAATATTCACTTTGACTTAAATTCTGCAATGTCTGTGGAGATAACTATGACTATTAAGTACTGTGTGGAATAGGCAAAACATATATTGGCCTGTAGAAGTTTGAAAAGACTATGATATAAATATGACTGAAAATTTTGTAGCTTTAAAAGAATTTCACTTGAAATTTGTCAGCCATTTCTTGGAAAACTGTGACTTTTTATATTCTGTATATTATATGCCCTCTGCAGGATTAGAGCAGTTTGTTGGAAGAATGCAAGATTTTCGATTATACCAAATGACTCTTACAAACAGGTAAGTGAATGTGGTGTTGTAGAGCTCAAAAGGTATAAGAATAATTCCTGAATTTGCTTATGTAAGAGTTGTAAAAGGTTATATTATTTTCATCTTTACGACTTTTGACAAATATCACCTAATTAATGTTTGCAGTGTTTGCTTTGGCTTAGTCTATGGTTGTTATTCACTAGTGCTACTCTGTTGGATAATTCCTTATAACATGAAATTGATGAAATTCTTTACAAAGGATTTGCTCTAAGGAAACTAGATTTTTGAACAAATTGTATTATAGAATTTGGGGTACATTGGTTTAAGTGTTCTATATGAAGTAGTTTCTGATACATAAGAAACTACTCTATCTGCCTTTTAAAATTGCTTTGCTGAATTTATAAGTACTGAGAATTTAGAAAAATGAAAATTATTATTTTGATATATGGGAAAGTCTCAAGAGATTGAGCTATTAGACTTGGAGACAAGAAGAATAAGTAATTTTTATATATTTTTTATTTCCAGTGAACAAACATTACATAGAGTTGTACTAGTGTTAATCAAGTATTTCATCTTGAGAATTGGTGGGAAAATTTTCCTAGGGATTCTCAAAGGCACAAAAAATTTCATTCTTTTCAGAAAAGTTCAAGTGAAATTCTGCTTAGATGTCCTCTGAAGTTTCTTTCCCAAGTAATGATTTGATTATGTAATAGTATATTGTTGTATAGATGAGTTGAGGTTGTTTACTTCTATTAAGGATCAGAAGGAAGGAGGTTTATTCATATTTCTTAAAGGAAGATATTGACAAGTCTTGTGAATTTTCAAATGAGAGGAATAGCTCTTGTCAATTTGAGAAGTGTTCTTCTTGCTGCTATGGTCAGTGGTATGTCCATTAGAAATATAAGCATTCTTTACTAGTCTATATAATCACAAGATACCTGAACAAAGTGTGCTGTAATATTGGAATACATTATTAGGGAGATTTCCTTCAGTCTCACTACCCTTTAAATCACCTCTGTCTAAAACTCTGGAGAGGAGTGTTGCAATATTCTAGGGGGCTTACAAAGTTTTTACTGGGGGCCAAGATATCACTTTTGGCTCCATTAAAAACCTGGTATCAACTGGAAAATATCAGTAAGATTTAAAAGAAGAAGGTGTGATTTCATGTGATTTAGTGAATGAGAAAAGCCACCTGACTCCATTTCCCCCAGAGTCTCTCTGGTTAGACCTGGGTTACTGGTGTTGGCCTACCTGAGATGTCTGGAAAGGTATTATGGGAAAGAATGCCTATAAATAGAATGACTGATTCTGATCTAGAACAGGTATATTGCCCTTAATGGAAAAATTAAATATGTCTGCCTGGAATTGGCATTATTCTTTGACTGTTGGCAGCCGCCAGGTGATCCGAAGCCATTGAAGCACTTTAGGGTGCCAAAATCTGTATGGATGAGTCACAGGAAACCACTGACAAATGGTCTTGGCCTCAGTCCCTTTACTTAAAACAGCAGCAGATAAAAATGATACTTGGTTTCGTATTTCTTTCCCATGGATGAATTGGGGACGGTATCTATAACCCTTAGTATTTTCAATATATTATCTTTTACTTTCAGGGTAAGTCAGTTTAAGACCTAAATGAATGTTACCTTTCTTTTTCATCACAAATAAGTACAATAAAATATTATGATGCTTATATAAATGTCTCAGTAATCAGACAAGGGCTTACCCATGTTTCTCAATGTAAAACGTTAACACTTAAGAATTTACTGTTTCTAATATCCATTTTATGAGTATGTTTGTTTGGCCAGGAATGAGTTTGATTTTATGTTCTGTTTAGAAAATAATTAAAGTTAAATGGATAGTAATCACAGCATTAAAATAGTGATATTCACTTGTAACAACCCTTGGAAGTTCTATTACTGCTGAGCTATTTGTCCTTACAGTCTGCTTCTTACACTCACAGGGAGATTCTGGAAGTTTTTTCTGGAGATCTGTTCAGATTGCATATCCAGTCACATTGCCGCTGCCCTGGCAGCCACCCTAGGGTCCATCCTTTGGGACAGCGGTACTGCATTCCTAATGACGCAGAAGATGCAACCACTGATAGGGTGTTACGGCTGAATCCTGAAGCCCATCCTCTCTCTTTTGTCAATGATAATGATATTGGTACTTCGTGGGTTTCACAAGTATTTACAAATATTACCCAGCTTCATCAAGGAGTAACTGTTTCGATAGATTTGGAAAATGGGCAGTATCAGGTAATTTGAAATAATAGGGTGTATTAATCTCCTGTAACAGCCACAACCAGGCACCACTAAATTAGTGGCTTAAAACAACAGACGTTGTTCTGAAGATCAAAAGTACAATATGAAAGTATTGGGAGGGCCATCCTCCCTCCAGAGGCTCTAGTGTAGAATCCTTCCTTGCTTCTTCCAGTTATGTGGTCTATGGCCACATAACTCCCATATCTGCCTCTATTTATAGGGGCCTTCCTCCTTGTTTCTCTCTGTTTGTCAGTTCTGTTGTAAGGCTCAGCCTTCATCCAGGATAATTTTATCTTCAGGTCCTTAAGTTAATTATGTCTGCAAAACCCCTATTTCCAGAGGTCACATTCATGGGTACCAGGAGTTAGTACTTGAACATATCTATTTGGGGATGCAATTCAGTCTATTACAAGGTGAACTAGGCAATTGAACTTTACTTCACCAAAGTAGTGTATAATAATGTATGAAATAAAAATATCTGAAAGAAAATATGCAAGGCCTACTTCATAGATATTTGTATGAAATCCATATGTAATATTGAAATTAATTACTTATATTTTTTATTTATTGTATTTATATTTATTTATATTTATTTATATTTCTATCTATGAGGTGCTTATTCTAAGCTAACTACTTAAAAAGAACTTATATAAAAATTATCTTATGGAAGTAAGGTTCTTTTTTCAGGTCTTTATATCAAATTTAATTTGCACTTAATTTATAAAATCCTTGGGAAGTGATGGATATGCAATTATAGAATGTGTTACTTTTACTGTAAGGCTATAAAGTCTCTGGATGTTCAATAAATATTTGATAATTATCATTATGGGGAAGTAAGCTATTATTTTTGAAACTAACAATTTCCCTTGGTTTGATTTATACTGATGGGTCAACTTTAAAACTTTAAAGACAATGATTAACTTATCCATTTTCAGGTGTTTTATATTATCATTCAATTCCTTAGTCCACAACCAACAGGAATAAGGATTCAAAGGAAGAAGGAGGACAACCTAGATTGGGAGGACTGGCAATTTTTTGCTAGAAATTGCAGAGATTTTGGAATGGAAAATAATGGAAAATTGGAAAATCCTGATTCTGTCAACTGTCTTCAGCTTTCCACGTATGAATATTTAACAAATAAGTATATTTGAAGGAGTTAATTTTAATAGAATAATGGGTTAATAAGAAGCAAAAGTAGACTAACTCATTAGGCTGGTAGAGACTTCCTCTACCACTAACTTTCTTGAGGCAGATTTTTTTAAGACTCCCCCCTTACTTGAGTTTTAAACTGCATTAAAATTCTCATAGGGGTCCTGGATGGCTTAGCTGGTTAAGCGACTGACTCTTGGTTTCAACTCAGGTCATGATCTCAGGGTTGTGAAATCAAGTCCCACTTGGGGCTCTACACTCAGCATGGAGTCTGCTTGGGATTCTTTCCCAGTCCTGCTGCTTTGCCTTCTGTTCCTCCCCCTACTCCTTTGCTCTCTCTCTCTAAAATAAATAAATAAAATCTTAACAAAAAATGAAGTTCTCTTAAAAGACTTAAGAGTATCTTTTGTTTATAGTCTCATTTGGCCTTTATCATCTGGTTTTTTGATTGTTTTAGCAAGTTATCTATATTAGTAGAATTTTATTATGCCCTCTAGGAAATGTTTTACTGTGTTTTTCTTTGATTCAATTATATTGTTTGCACATGAAATATCTGAGATAGTATGTTTTCCCAGAATGAAGAATTTAAGCTGTTACTAATACCATGTAGTAATGTCTCAAAGTTATGGTCTGTTTTGTTAAAAATATGAATAACTCTTTGTGACTTCAGATTTCTTTCATCAACAGTGTTGCTCCATATTCCCATGGTAACATCACATTTAGCATCCTATCACCTGGACCAAATCATCGACCTGGCTACAATGACTTTTATAATACCCCATCTCTTCAAGAGTTTGTAAAAGCCACACAAATAAGGCTTCATTTTCATGGACAGTATTATACAAGTGAGACTCCCTTCAGCTCCAGACACAGATATTATGCAATCAGTGAGATCACCATCACTGGGAGGTAATGTTCATTACCAAACTTTGTTTTCAGGGTCCTTTAACTATGAGCTTTGTTTTCAACAAGATTTTTGTCATACTTATTTAAAAATACATTAAGATTTAGAGCAAGCCAGATTCCAAATTTCACATTTTGAAATGGCTTCCTACTCTAAGATTTTTTGGAAAGATTTGTATATAATTCTTTTCTGTATGTAAGACCACACTGCTGTGGAATCAATTTTCAAAAGCTAAAATTGAGTTTAGAAGGTATGATACCCTGAATCAGGCTTAGAAATAATTGACCAAGTATTTTGCTAGGTTTCTTCTGGGATATAATTTTCAAGTATTCTTGAAATCAGAGAGTAGGAGCTAGATTTCAAGTTACAACTATACAAGAGTGACTTTACAGGGTTTAATCTCCCTGAGTTCACAATTCACAATTTTATGGGTGAATATTTGTCTTCTCAGGAAGAAAAATCTAATATTTCCTAAATAATTTATAAACATATAACTATAATTGAGAACATGGCTTACAGTATATCAAAACATGGATAGCTTGAGATACTCTCTGGTTTGGAAATGGTACATATAGATTATATTTAGAATCAAGTAGTGCTGGGAGTAAATAAAGTACATCTTTAGAAACAGACCAGAACACCAAACTATAATTTTTTGTTTCATAATAGCATAAGGTAAATAATAGTACTATTAAATATTCACCACCTAAGTATGGGGGAAAAAACCCTAAATCATTGAAATATGTTAATTTCATTGTGCAGTTTATTTTAAACTTTATAGTTCCAATAGCGTTTTTAACAGTTTCGGCAGATGCCTTTCCTGGCAAGTTTACTACATAGCTGTTATAGGTGGAAACAACCCTTGACTCTTTTCCCAGGGAAAAAACTAAAAATTACCTTAAAAATTACCTTCTCTGAACAATGTGGTTTGGATATTGATGATACTTTATCCAGTTTTTTAGGATGAATTAACAACTTTCCTGAACATCTATATGATAAAAGAGAAACTGAATTTTGTATTGATTAACATACTCGACTTCCTTGTTGGATCCACACAGTGGATATAGTCACAGGCCCTTAAATATATTCATAGTTGAGTTGACTTAGGAGTCCTCTGCTGTTCCTATTCACAGATGTCAGTGCTATGGTCATGCTGATAAGTGTGACACAACAAGCCAGCCCTATCAATGCCTCTGCTCTCTGGAAAGCTTCACCCAAGGACGTCATGTGAGTTCTCTGTTTGTTACACACACACATATGGGAATAGGAAAGGGTTGATGAAATGGTGAATATAAATTAAAAAAAACTTTTTTATTATGATATGTTAGTCACCATACAGTGCATCAGTACTTCATTAGTTTTTTATGTAGTGTACCATGATTCATTGTTTGCATGTTAACACCCAGTGCTCCATGGAATACACGCCTTCCTTAATACTCATCACTGGGCTACCTTATCCTTCCATCCTCCTCCCCTCTAAAATCCTCACTTTGTTTCCTGGAGTCCATAGTCTTTCATGGTTCATCTCCCTCTCTGGTTCTCCACCCCCTTTTATTTTTCCCTTCCTTCTCCTAATGTCCTCCATTCTATTCCTTATGTTCCACAAATATGTGAAACTATATGGTACTTGTATTTCTCTGCTTGACTTATTTCACTTAGCATAATCTCCTCCAGTTCCATCCATGTTAATGCAAATATTGGGAATTCATGCGTTCTGATGGCTGAGTAACATTCCATTGTATATATGGACCACATCTTCTTTATCCATTCATCTGTTGAAGAGCATCTCAGCTCCTTCCATAGTTTGGCTATTGTGTACACTGCTGCTATGAACACTGGGGTACATTTGACCCTTCTTTCACCACATCTGTATCTTTGGGGTAAATACTCAGTAGTACAGTTGCTGCATTATAGAGTACTTCTATTTTTAACTTTTTGAGGAAACTCCACTTTTTCTTGGTGGCTATACCAACTTGCATTCCCACCAACAGTGTAAAAGGGTTACCCTTTCTTCACAACCTCTCCAATCTTTGTTGTTTCTTGTCTTGTCAATTTTTTCCATTCTGACTGGTATAAGGTTATATCTCAATGAGGTTTTGATTTGAATTTCCCTGATGGCTAATGATGTTGAACATTTTTTCATATGTCTGTTAGCCATTTGTTTGTCTTCTTTGGAGAAGTATCTGTTCATGTCTTCTGCCCATTTTTTTGACTGGATTATTTGCTTTTTGGGCATTCAGTTTGAGAAGTTCTTTATAGGTCTTGGATACCAACCCTTTATCTATAGTGTCATTTGCAAATAGCTTCTTCTATTCTGTGGGTTGTTTCTGTTTTGTTGATTGTTCCCTTTGTTGTATGGAAGCCTTTTATCTTGATGAAGTCCCAAAAGTTCATTTTTGCTTGTGTTTCTCTACCTTTAGAAATGTGTCTTGAAAGAAGTTGCTGTGAATGATGTCTAAGATGTTACTGCCTATATTCTTCTCTAGAATTTTGATGGATTCCTGTCTCACATCAAGGTCTTTCATCCATTGAGAGTTTGTCTTTGTGTATGATGTAAGCAAGTGGTCCAGTTTCATTTCATTCTTTAAGAAAACTGTCCCATTTACAATAGTACTAAAAATGATAAGATACCTTAAAATAAACCTAACCGAAGAGGTAAGGGATCTATACTCTAGAAAGTATAGAGCACTTATAAAGACACAAAAAGATGGAAGAACATTCCATGCTCATGAATCAGAAGAATAAACATTAAAATGTCTATTCTGCCCGAAGAAATCCATACTTTCAATGCATCCCAATCAAAATACCAATGACATTTTTCTTTCTTTCTTTTTTTAAAGATTTTATTTATTTGACAGAGATAAACACAACCAGAGAGGGAACACAAGCAAGGGAAATGAGAGAGGGAGAAGCAGGCTTCCCGCCGAGCAGGGAGCCCAATGTAGGGCTCGATCCTGGGTCTCCGGGATCATGACCTGAGCCGAAGGCAGTCGCCCAACCAACTGAGCCACCCAGGTGCCCCCAATGACATCTTTCAAAGTGCTGGAACAAACAATCCTAAAATTTGTAAGGAACCATAAAAGACCCTGAATCACTAAAGAGATGTTGAAAAAGATGAACAAGAGGGGGCCTTATTTTGCCTGAGTTCAAGCCATATTACAAAGCTGTGATCACCAATACAGCATGGTACTGGCACAAAAACAGACACATAGATCAATATAACAGAATAGAGAGTCCAAATATGGACTCTCATCTCTATGGTCAACTAATCTTTGACAAAGCAGGAAAAAATATGCAATGGAAAAAAGCCATTCTCTTTAATAAATGGTTCTGGGAAAACTTGACAACTATTATATAAAGAAAAATGGAATTTGGTCATTCTCTTACACCATATACAATAAATATAAATTTTTTCAACTTAGTTTTGGTCTACCTTCTGGGTATGAATAAAAATAAATTGATATGGGTGGTGCCTGGGTGGCTCAGTTGGTTAAGCGACTGCCTTCGGCTCAGGTCATGATCCCGGAGACCCGGGATTGAGTCCCACATCGTGCTCCCTGCTCAGCGGGAAGCCTGCTTCTCCCTCTCTCACTCCCCCTGCTTGTGTTCCCTCTCTAGCTGTGTTTATATGTGTCAAATAAATAAAATCTTTTAAAAAATTTAAAAAATAAATTGATATGAACCTGAAATATCAATTATTTCAGGAAATTTTTGGTAGGAAAAAAACATCAAAAAGATGAAAATGTCATTTAAAAAAATAAACTCATCAGAGAAGTAACAAGTAAGGGGAACCTGGCTGGTTCAGTTGTTAAGCATCTGTCTTCAGCTTGGGTCTTGATCCTGGAATCCTGGATTGAGCCCTGCATCGGGCTCCCTGCTCAGTAGGAAACCTGCTTCTCCCTCTCTCACTCCCCCTGCTTGTGTTCCCTCTCTAGCTGTGTTTCTCTCTGTCAAATAAATAAATAAAATCTTAAAGAAAAAAAAAGAAAGAAAAGTAACAATTAAAATTAAATCTTGGGGTTTTACTTTGCTTTTCTTTGTTTTATCAGCACAACTTCTAAGGTATCTGGATAGAATGGCACTAAAAATAAGGGTCTGAATCCTGCATCTAAAGGGTATCTATACAAATGTGTCTAGGAAGCATAAGAGTTTTTTGATGCAGAATTTGCAGCAATTAAGTTGAATTCATTGCTGATATCAGTAATTTTAATCGATTTGAAAATTTGTAGTGAAATGACTCAGAACATGTGTTACTTTTGTTTGTCTAATGATAGTCAGGGAAAGTTTCATAGTTAAAGTGCAGAGTTGGCTACATCTTTAAGAAAAAAGGAGTAAATGGAAAAGAAATTGAGAGGTATTGGTTGATAGCATCAAACGTCAGTAATAGCTGATATGAAAGCAAGTACAGTGACAGTAACAGTCATATCAGTAATAAAAATAAATAGTATGGAGTCTTTGCTAAGTGACATTTAAGGCAATTGATGTCAGTTTGGGGGAAAAAAAGGTAAAACCCTATTTCATCGTATGTATAGAAATCCAGGTAACTTAAAGACTTAACTGTAAAAGTGATTGTAAATCTATTAAAACAAGAATTAAGATAGAATTTATAAATCTAAAGCTGAAGACTTGATAAGCAAAACGAATACAAATAGAAACAAAGAGATATATATCAGAGCCATGAAGAAAATTATTGCTGTATTTTGTCATATATGTATTTAAAATTCTTTACAGTGTAAGGATTGATTAATTGGATGAACTTGATTGATTCATTTTTATTCAGCCATAATTGTATGTTTAAATTTTTACCAACTTGATTGGTTCTTGATTTTAAATTTAAAATGACATTTATTTTATTTTTTCTGGTATCTTCTTCTTTTGATTCTTTAAGATGTATACTTCTCCTTCCTTGCAATCAGGGATTTCTTTTATTAACCTCACAATATAGCACTGTCTCAGAGATTCCTACTTGTCTCCTAATTTTCTTCCTGTATGTGTGTTTGGTCATTTTGCTTTTCTTTGTCATTTGTTTTAAGATATCATGGAACATCTTGTTTTTTAAAAAACCATCTGTCAAGATTTTAGGAACTCCATTTCTATCTTCTGAGATTATTAATCTGATCTAATTTGTTTCCAGTGACAACATTAGTGCATATAGTTCAGTAACAATATTATCTACAATTCTGACTTCCTCTAGCACATCCTGGCCCTTACTTTCAACTCACTCTTTGATTTTGTTACAGCTTTCTTTCTTTCTGTTTGCTCAAGCCAAAACTTTCATGTTCTAATTCAGATGTTCCTTTGAACGTATTCTCCAGATCATTGCTTTATATTGCTGATCTTTTTAATTTATACATTTAGTCTTCACCACTGGTTGATAATTGCTTTGAAAGAAGGAATCTTTTACATTTTTTTGGATTTCTAACATCTAGAGTCTTTGAATTTGGTTTGATTAGAGTATCATGAGAAAAAAAATCTTTTAAGAAAGCATTGATTTTAGTGTGTTTGATTGTGTGGCTTATCATACTGTCCCAGAAAGGAAATTAATTGGTTGAACTTGATTGACTCACTCTTTATTCAGCCATAATTGTGTGTTTAAGTTTTTGCCAGTTTGATTTGTTCTTGATTTTAAAGTTAAAGTGCCATTTTATTTTTTTTTTCCTTGTGTCTTCTCCTTTTGATTCTTTAAAATAGACACTTCCCTTTCCTTGCAATCAGTAATATCTTTTATTAACCTCCTCCCTCCTCCCCAAACACAAAGAACTCAGTTAAAGCATGTGCAGGGATGAATTTAGTATGGCACCTTGATCCGAATCTATACAGTATATGCAAATTAAAGACTTGGTAATGCTTTCATATGAGGTATTGCTTCCTGAGCTGCTCTTGCTTTGTTTTGACTAGTTAATTCTCATCCCCTCAACCCCTACCCCTATCTCCCTTTTCCTTCTGATAGCTCATCCCATTTTCCCCCTTTCTCTCTCTTTAACTGCTCACAGTTGAGTGATTGATATTTTATGATTCTTGGATGATTTCATGCTTCCCCTTAAAAATAGAGCCATTAAATGAGTCAAGGCTCATGATTGGTTTCAGAAGTCAAGATGGGATTTTCAGACTTGGTCTCAGGTGGTAACTGTTGGATTATGTACTAGCGAAATAATCAACTATAATTTAGGTTGAGACTACATTTTAATGCTTCTTATTTAGACATCAAGTGTTTTTTTAGAAACAAAGGTAGAAAGTTGACTTTTTTATTTTCTTCCTTGACATATTTTGATAATTTATGAATTTAGTCATAAATAAAAAAGCAACAAATATTAGTCACTTTGCAAAGTTTGGCAAATGTAGGTGAAGGAAAAAAAGTCAATAGACTCTTGAATGATAGAATTTGCAGTCCTATGATATTTTCAACAATGTGTTGAAAATGAGAAATAATTTTATAAAGCATTCATAAGTATGACATTCTCTTATTGTTATTATTCAACATATTTTAGTACATGTGGGATTATATATCTGAAAAAAGGTGTCTTATAATAATTTGAAAATATTCAAATGCTTTTCACATTGTTCTACTTTTAAAAATAATAAGTTTTAACACAAGCCATCCATTTCCTTTTGGAATCAGTGTTCTTTTTAAAGATCTGGATGTAATCCAAAAAATAATGTCTTCAATTTCACAGTACTATGCTAACCATTAATAATATTACTCAATAAACAGGGCTTTTGTGAATTATATTACAGCCATTTGACAAACAGATGAAAACGTAAGCCTTGAGAATATGCCAGTTCTTGGCAATTGGCAGTCCTATAAGAAAGTGTTTTTAGAGGAAGTGAAAATGAATGAAGTTGGGAGAAAGGAGTAGAATGGCAAATTCAGAAACAAGTTCTGACTATAGCCATTCCAAGGAATTTTCTATGTAAAGCATTCTTTAGTTGTTTATAAAGTTGATGTTACAAACTGGTGGCTCACAGGTGGGAATGATACTTTGATACTTAAGTTCCAAAAATAATTTTCCCTTTTCTTCTTCCTCCTGTTTCTCCTCTTGTGCTGAACTTCTGGCTTCTATCAATCAGAAAATAATCCAACACTATGCCTATGTTTCCCCATGACAGCCTAACTCAAGATAACAATTACCATATTCACTACTGTCCATGGCCTTATATCTGGGTGACCTCACTTATATTAATACCTGGCTTATACTAGTAGCTAGACTTATACTAGTAGCTAGAATATTTGATTACTAGCTACACTAGTAGCTAGAATACATGATTAATTATTCTGGGAATAGTAAGACTGACTAATTCATAACCCCATTGGTATATCCTATTTTGTTTGTCCACTTACAAAATTAAAAACAAATAGAACAAAAACTCTTAAGAAAAACTATTACTGAAGACCCCTCTGATTCTGAGTAAAACTTCAAGCCACACTTACTTTTTTCTTAAATATTTCATTGCATTTTGTGATAACTGAAACATCTACCTTGGAGAGGTTCAGTGATTCTTCTTAGCGCTACTGCATGGAACTCTGACAGATTTTGGTGTTGCATTGGCAGTTGTAAGGATTTGACTCTAATGTATAGTGCATACCATAAATGATAATTGCATACTTCATTAATAAAGAATAATTTTAGAGTATTTGTGACATTTCTTCTCTAGAAATGACTGAAACAGTGAAAAATTTACCAGTTCCATTTTAGGATTAATCTAGAGCAGAACAAATTCCAGAAGACTTATGCTATTCAGTAACTTTCAAGAAGAATTGGAGGTTTTAAAGTAGAATTCAGGATTACAGGGCATTTAACTCTTTGTGAATCATTTCATAAGAAATGCATACGCTTTTTAAATAATTAGTTTTTGGATAACGGATAATCACTGTTTCTTGTACATACATTTAAATTTTTTTTTTTTTAAGATTTTATTTATTTGACAGAGAGAAACACAGCGAGAGAGGGAACACAAGCAGGGGGAGTGAGAGAGGGAGAAGCAGGCTTCCCGCCGAGCAGGGAGCCTGATGTGGGGCTCGATCCCAGGCCTCCAGGATCATGACCTGAGCCGAAGGCAGTCGCTTAACCAACTGAGCCACCCAGGCGCCACCATACATTTCAAAATTTAAGTGAATTTGTTTATTTTGAGATAATTGTAAATTCATATACAGTTGTGTGAAATAATACAGTGATTTCTGGTATCCTTTACTCAATTTGAACTGTGATAAAATCTTGTAAAAGTAGTGATTTTTCTTTATAAGCAACTTTCCTGAAATGATTTGCATACAATAATATGTACCCACCTTAAAATGTGTAGTTTGATGAGTATTAGCAAAAGTATAATCTTGTGTGATCAACTCCATATTCAAGATTGGAATATTTTTGTCTCTCCAAATATTCTCTTGTGCTCCTCTCTAGTCAGTGCCTCCTCCTCAAACTTCAGTCCTGGGAAGCCACCAATCTGCCTTCTGTCACTATAGATTGGCTTTTCTTGTTCTAAAATTTCATATCATGGAGTTATTCAGAATGCATTCTTTTGGCACATAGGTTTCTAAAATGCCCCCCTCCCCCCAACTGCTAGTTTCTTCACTTTTTTTTTTTTTAAAGATTTTATTTATTTATTTGACAGAGAGAAACATAGCTAGAGAGGGAACACAAGCAGAGGGACTGGGAGAGGGAGAAGCAGGCTTCCCGCTGAGCAGGGAGCCCAATGTGGGACTCGATCCCGGGTCTCCAGGATCATGACCTGAGCCGAAAGCAGCGGCTTAACCAACTGAGCCACCCAGGTGCCCCCACTTTTTTTTTTAAAAGATAATTTCCTTACTACTTGTGCTATTAGCTTTATTGCAATAATATATCTCTGGTTCACCTGCTCAAAAATTCCATTATAACTATCAAAAAGTATGCTTCAAATCTTGGAGACAGAATACAACCTAGGAATTAGAAGCTTAAGTGTGTACATTATATGTCAAGTAACACAGCTGCATAGTTAGAGCATACTCATTACTCCTCCTCTTCTCTTTACCTGGGATAAAAATTCAAGTGTTGATAGAATCTAGCTTTAAGGAATACATTATCAGTTGAAACTTGCATCTTTATGCTTTTTCATTTTCTCTTAATAGTTATGTTCATCTTTCAGGGGCTCTTGGCTAAGAGTGATGCAATCATCAGTGCCTCCGCCAAGCGCTGGCACTTTGTTGGCTACTTAACCATTCTTTCATCATTTTGTGACATCATTACCTGCAAGGGTGGCCAAGTATTCACAGAGCAATTTATTAGTAACCATGAATACTTCTCTTATTCTTTGGCTCTGATTTGTGACCCTCTTATAGCATTAATCATGGCTTTTATGAATTAACTACAATCAAGCTCTCAGTATACATTTTTTGTTAGTATTATAAATAGCAGAGCCAGCTTAAAACATTTTATATCATAGGCCTTCCTCCCATTCAATAATTTGAATGGTGCCAACAGCACACTACATGCTTATTATGTAAATGAATATTTCCTGTTATTTTAAAGAATGTGTTCCATTAGAGCACTAAAGTCCAGAAGTGTGAGTCATCATGACTAACTTGAGTCCTATTTTTATTACACATCAAGTTTTCCCAGTAATGTTCTTTATTTGCTCACAGAAAGATGTTACTCTAAATGTATTTCACTTTATACTCTAATCTTGTAAATACTAATGAATTAATTTTATTTATGAAACTAGCATTCAGACAGTTCATGTTATAGAATCTCTATTAGATGTACATTTAGTGAGTCAAGACCTAGAATTTCATTTCCTTTCTGGCACAGGCTATTATTAATTTTAATCCTTGTACTAGTTATTCCATGTTCATGGATAGGAAGACTCAATATTGTCAAGATGTCTGTTCTTCCGTGTTTTGTTAATTTTTTCCATTCAGACTGGTGTAGGATTGTATCTAATTGTGGTTTTGATTTGTATTTCCCTGGTGGCTAGTGTTGTGGAGCATTTTTTTCATGTTTCTGTTAGCCATTTGTATGTCTTCCTTGGAGAAGTGTCTGTTCATGTTTTCTGCCCATTTCTTGACTGGATTATTTTTTTGGGGGGTATTGAGTTTGAGAAGTTCTTTATAGATCTTGGATACAAGCCCTTTATCTGTAGTGTCATTCATAAATATCTTCTTCTATTCTGTGGGTTGCCTTTTAGTTTTGTTGACTCTTTCCTTTGCTGTGCAGAAGCTTTTTATTTTGACGAAGTCCCAGTAGTTCATTTTTGCTTTTGTTTTCCTTGTCTTTAAAGATGGACTATTTCTAAAGTTTATGTGAGAGGTGCAAGTAATAGAATAGCCAAGACAATATTAAAAGACAAGAACAAAGTTGGACTCCTGACACTACCTGACCTCAAGAGTTACCATTAAGGTTATAGTAATTAAAACAATATGGTATTGGCAAAAATAAACAAATAGAATAGAATGGAATAGAAATGCAGTAGAAATAGACTCACATAAATATAAACACTAATGCAAACTGTCACTTCAGATAATAATTATGTGTTGATTTAGGTTTATTAGTTTTATAACAATATACTACTCTGATGCCAGATGTTAAAAGTTGGGGTTCCATGAATAGGTTGGTGTAGGAGGTATGTGGAAAATCTGTATTGGTCTCTCAATTTTTCTGTAAACTTGAAAATACTTTAAAAATTATAGTCTATTGAAAATAGCATTGAAGATAGTGATGATTAAAGGTTCTTGAATTATTCTTTTTTAAAAAGATTGATTGATTGATTGATTGATTGATTTTAGAGAGAGATAGTGCACATGTGGGGAGAAGGGTGGAGGCAGAGGGAGAGGAAAAGAGGGACTCCTCAAGCAGATTCCCTGTTGAGCATGGAGCCAGATGTAGGGCTTGAGCTGGGGCTTTATCCTAAAACCCTGAGGTTGTGACCTGAGTTGAAATCAAGAGGCGGTTGCTTAACTGACTGAGCCACCCAGGTGCCCCCAAAGCCCTTTAGTTATTCTTGAAGAGTGTGGAATATTTTCAAATTTTAACTTAAGCAACATTTTTACTTAAGAATAACAGAGCAAAAGAGAAGAAATGTAGTTTATGACTTCCCCAAAATAGGGAGAATAAAAAGAAAGCATTTTTCTTTTTCCAAATGGGGCAAAAAAGGAGTGGGAAATAAAAAAGTAAAGTATATAGAAAATATAAAGTTGTACTGTATGTGACAAATATAACATAAAAATATATAAACAAACAAACCAGACTCACACACACACACAAAATATAAAGCCCAAGTATATCAGGAATCATAACAAATATAAATGTGTTAAACTTTTCAGTTAGAATTAGTGCTGCCATAGACACAAAAATATAATATCCACTGTTGTCTGAGCAAAGTCTGCATTAACATAAGAAAGTACCTTAGGCACAAACTTTAAGAAGGCACCAAAATCTTATTAATTAAGATAAAAAATACTTTAATATAATACTTAAATAAGGTGAAAAATACTAAAATATATGAGGGAAAATACATAAACATGTTAAATAAAAATAAGCTGTTGTTTGTTGATGTTTCCCATTAGCCACGTTTCCTGCCTAGCGATTCTATAAGGCTATCCTGTGTCTGCCTCATATGAAGGTTGGTGGTGGATTGGAAACAGACTGGTCAAGATGATGAGCTATATTTAGCTATACTTTTTGATAACAGAGTATTTATTAACTTTCTCCACAATGCAGGAGGATATTTTATAAGTGTATATAGGGGTACATATTTTTATTTGGTTTCAAGTTGTAGTATGGCTCAGCATAGCCCTGATGTTGAAATGGTGTGCACACGTGAAGCTTAAAAATTTAAAAGCTGCTTAAGCTATATAATATTAGGTAAAATAGGTTCAAGCAAAAAACTTTATTAGAGATAAGGTGCTTTATTACATAATGGTATATGTATACATCTTATAACATAAATTCAAAAGTATATAGCAAAATTTGACAGAACTGGAAGGAGAAATTGACAAATCCAACATCAATGTAGGAGATTTTAATATATCTCATTTAGTAATTAATCAAATGGGCAGTTAAAAAATTAAGATCCTTAATAATTGAGAATTGAACTAATTTGAAGCTTGATCTAATAGAGTCTTGTATCCAGCAGTGAAAAGATGCATATTCATGTCAAGACCACATGGAAAATTTATGAACATTGCTCATATACTAATCAATAAGAGTAGTCTCAACAAATTATATAGAATTTGTAATCACAGCACATTGTACACATTAGTTTTAGGTAAATGAATGTATACAGTCATTTCACTGTTATCCAAATGAACCAAGAAAAGTAGAAATAGATGGGAAGAAAAATCCAACTAAAATTATGAGTCTTTTATTAATCCAACCAAATTTTATTGAGTACTCATTTGCTAAGCAATAAGTTTACATCTCTGGTCAAACACAATTATTCCTCTTCTTACAGAGTTTATATTCCCTAAGAGTTGGTGGTGGGGATGGGGGGAGACAAAAGAAGTAAAATAATCAAGTTAAAGATATAACGTGCTAGGGTTTTATCTGAAGGCATAGTGCTTCATTTTGAACTGTGTCAGTAGAATGAATGTGGAGGGCAGGATGCAAAAACAAAGGAGAGTACAAAAAAAATTTAAGATCACTCTCCCATGTAAACAAAGCCGAAGATTTTAAAATGATAAAGCAAATCTACCTTTTTAATAGAAACAATAATATATAGAAGCCAAATTGGGTTTCTTTCAGGAATACAAGTAAAATTTAGTATTAATAAAGCTATTAATATAATTTACCACATTAACTCAAGAAAGGAAAAACAAGATCATTTCAATAGAATTGGAAAAAAGCAGTGATATAACTTAACACCATCTAGACAAGTGTTTTTAGAACACTCTCAATTGAAAAAGATCCTCCTCTTAACCTCATAAAGAACATCTGCAGTTTCTGGTATTAACAGTGCACATAATGGTAAATCTATTGAAGCATTCCCTTCAAAATCAGGAATATGACAATTATGTCTATTATTCTGTATTATATTGGAGGATCTAGCCAGCTCAATATAATAAGAAAAAGAAATAAACACTTAAAAAATAGTAAGAAAGAACTGAGCTAATATCTGAAGATAATTTAGCCAGAAAATGCAAAAAATTCCACAAATTATTAAATATTAAGGAGAATTTAGTAAGGCATATAGATATAGGTAGCAATGTGAAAATAATTGTATTTTATATGCCCAAATAAGAAACAGGAAACTTAATTTAAAAATAATTTTCTGCAGAAACTATAGTATGTCTTTACAACTTCTGAATAACAAGAAGCATAACTATGCAAGAAGAAACTAATAAATGTGGCTACATTATAATTAGAAACTTCTTCATCAAAAGCTACCATTTAAAAGAAAAAGAAAAGCTACAGATTAGCAGATTATATTGCAACACAACACACAACACAGATAAAGGGAACTTTAAAATCTGACTAATTGAGAAGCAGACCAAGAAAATTGAACCAGGTAATTTGCAGAAGAGGCTAGAAATGACAACTCAAAGAATTAATATACATATGAAAACATCTGCCATTTTACTGGTTGTCAGTAATCATAACCATGAAATTACATTTTATTCTAATGAGGGTGGCAAAGACTCAAAAAACCTGAAAATTTCAGTTGCTGACAAGGGTGTAGATTACTGACAACTCATCCACCACTGATGAAAAGGTGTCACCACTATGGGAAAACAATTTGCAAATATTTATTTATTTATATATATTTTAAAGATTTTATTTACTTGACAGAGAGAAACACAGCCAGAAATGGGACACAAGCAGAGGGACTGAGAGAGGGAGAAGCAGGCCTCCTGCCAAGCAGGAAGCCCGATGTGGGGCTTGATCCTGGGTGTCTAGGATCATGACCTGAGCTGAAAGCAGTCGCCCAACCAACTGAGCCACCCAGGTGCCCCAGTTTGCAAATATTTAAATGGAATCCTTATAGCAGTAGTCTGAATGAATATAGCTATTACATCAACATGACTAGACTCTTAAACAATTGACTACAAAAAGCTTGTAGAATAATATACACAGTATATCATTATGTAAAATTTAAAAATACACAAAACAAAACTAAGTAATACATAAATATGAAGAAAAGCATGTGAATGTATATAATTCAGCTCTTACTGGTGGAGTGGAACGTATATTGTGGTGTTTTGTTTCTTAAGCCAGGCAGTGAATAAAAGAACATAGTTGTTTGCTTTTTTTATTATTTATGAATTTTGCAGTCCTAAATATTTCAATATAATTTCCCAATACTATAATATGATTTATTAATCTATCAGGAACATATCATCTATGTTAAGTATTCATGCTAATGCTAAAATCAGAGTGAAGGTAACTCTTCAGCATGGGATGACTGTTACAAAAGTCATGGTTACTGTGCACTTTTATAGTTCTAATGTGAAGATTGATCATTTGCTAGCTTCATTCAACAAATATTTATGAAATGCCTTCTATGTGTAGAACATTATGCTATGGTACAGCCATAACATCTTGAGTACAGATACAAGTATTTGAAAATATTGAAGGACTTTCATTTGTGAAAGTCAGAAAAGATTTCCTGGCAGACACTAATTACTATAATGAATGGAGGTGACTTTAGTGTAAACAAAATATTCAGACCAACAATTTATAATTAATAGGTAATATAAACATCATTGACATTTTAAATCTTAAAGGAAATATTTAAATGTAGCTATACTAATGAAAGTGTTTTTAAAATTTACTAATCTGGTACTCAAACCTAATATTAGATAAAAATTTCCAATATAAAATGGCTTTCTATCTAAATAGTAACTCAGAAGCATTTTTGTGTCCATTCATTAAGTTTAGAGAAATCCTAAAAACTAAAAGACATAATGGTGGGATGCCTGGGTGGACCAGTCAGTTAAGCATCCTGACTCTTGGTTTCAGCTCTGGTCATGACCTCTAGTATGTGAATTCGAGCCCTGCGTTGTCTGCTTCAGATCTTCCTCTCCTTCCTGTTCTCCCTCTCCCTGCTTGCACTTTCTTTCTCGTTCTAAAATAAGTAAATAAAATCTTTAAAGAATAATGTATCCTACTTCTTAAAATATGAATATGTATTTTGAAAAGTACTTGTAAAGAATATCTTAATATGATGACTCCAATTTCTCTTCATTGACCGCCTTTAAAAAATAGTGCAGGTTACCCTATACAAAAGTGTTCTCTGTTCCAGGCAGCATGTATATTGGTGGGGGTAAATTATTATGGCTTCCTTACAATAGGAATATTGTCTTGGCCACTACTTACAAACTGGAAGAAACCATGAAGCCCTCCTCTGAAACTGAGAAAAGTATCTCATACATGTCTTTTCTCTTTAGTGCTCTGACATGTCCACAATTAAAGAGAAAGAGGCAATAAAGAAGGGCAGGTAGGCCAAGGGAGAATCAAATATTAAGCAATGACCAATATTCAAAAATAATATGACTCCTTTCGTGCTTGTCATGCAAATGGATCTCTCTCATGCCTTAGCTACATATTGTTGGATAGTCTGCTTTCACACTCAGAAGTTCCCTCCTTACAAGTTTATCAACTATCAGTTATATGTATTTTTAAAGATCTTATTTATTTTAGAGTGAGGGCAAGAGAGAGAGAGAGGGAGCACAAACAGGGAGAAGGGCAAAGAGGGAGGAAGAGAGAAGACTCTGCACTCAGAATGGAGCCCCATGTGGGTTTTGATCTCAAGGCTTTGAGATAATGACCTGAGCTGAAACCAAGAGTCAGACACCTAACCAACTGAGTCCCCCCAGCCCCCCATCAGTTATATTTTTATATAGACCATGTGTAGAACTGAAGCAGTTGTCCTAATGATTCTGCTAATAGTCTCTAGTTTTTTAAAGATTTTATTTATTTATTTATTTAAGAAAGAAGGGGTTGGAGAACACGGAGGGAGAGGGAGAGAGAAAAGCACTGCAGAGCAGAGTCTGATGTTGGATTCAATCCCTGGACCCCGAGATCATGACCTGAGCTGAAGGCAGATGCTAAAAAAATGAGACATCCAGGCAACTCCTACAGTCTCTATTTTTACAAATGTTGATTTTATTTCCCATGTTATCAAAATTTGTTTTGTTGGATGATTTTTCAATCTTCCATTGAGCTTTGCCTTTAGAGGTAGAGACAAGGTATTGCATAAACTAGAAAGCATCTAAAAGTATACAACATGTATTAATCATTGAATTGTCAGGCTTTATATGTTGTGCTCATGATCATTGTATTATCACAGTGTCTGATCAGTATTGTCCAATAGCATTAGTGTTTAATGTATGCTATTAATGTCAAGATCTAGAGAGCAGCTAAGTACATATTTTCTGTGGACACTTAATTTCTAAAAAAAATTTTTTTTAAAGATTTTATTTATTTGACAGAGAGAAACACAGCGAGAGAGGGAACACAAGCAGGGGGAGTGAGAGAGGGAGAAGCAGGCTTCCCGATGAGCAGGGAGCCTGATGTGGGACTCGATCCCAGGTCTCCGGGATCATGACCTGAGCCGAAGGCAGTCACTTAACCAACTGAGCCACCCAGGCGCCCCCTAAAAACTTTTTTTCCATAACCCAGCCACCCTATCCCTCTCCCCCCAATTCCCCAGAAACCCTAGGTTTGTTTCCTGAGATTTAGTCTCTTATGGTTTATCTCCCTCCCTGGTCCCATCTTGTTTCATTTTTTCCCCTCCCTAACCTCCACGACCCCATGCCCTGCCTTGCAACGTCCTCATATCAGAGAGATCATATGATAATTGTCTTTCTCTGATTGACTTATTTTGCTCAGCATAATCCACATCAGTTCCATCCACGTCATTGCAAATGGCAGGATTTCATTCTTTTTGATGGCTGCATAGTTAGATTGTATATATATACACCGCATCTTCTTTATCCATTCTTGTGTTGATGGAGATCTAAGTTCTTCCAATAGTTAGGCTGTTGTGGACATTGCTGCTATAAACATTCGGGTGCACTTGCCCCTTCGGATCACTACATTTGTACCTTTGGGGTAAATACCCAGTAGTGCAATTGCTGGGTCATAGGGCAGCTCTATTTTCAACTTTTTGAGGAATCTCCATACTGTTTCAGAGTGGATGCACCAGCTTGCATTTGTGGGCACTTTTAATTATATAAGAATTTCTTTTTTTTTTTTAAAGATTTTATTTATTTGACAGAGAGAAACACAGCCAGAGAGGGAACAGAAGCAGGGGGAGAGAGAGAGGGAGAAGCAGGCTTCCCGCCGAGCAGGGAGCCCGATGTGGGGCTCGATCCCAGGTCTCCGGGATCATGACCTGAGCCAAAGGCAGTCGCTTAACCAACTGAGCCACCCAGGCACCCCTAATTATATAAGGATTTCTATCCACAGGAAAGATAATTACTGAGGAAAGAATTGAAAGATAAATACATGAAGATTTCTGTCTTCTCAGTGGCAAGTCATGGTAATTGGGGTTTGCTAATTGAGATTACATAATAATCTATAGATAAAAATCTGGAAAATATTGCATTCATCTTTAAACCTTTAATGTTACAATTCAAATAAATACTAAAAATGTAAAGACAGTCTTGTAACATGTCATAAATGTAAACAACCTATTAGGTCATTCATTCATGTATTTATTAAACATACTGATCACCTATCATGTGCAAAGCACTGAGCCCCTTTCTGTGTAGGTTCTCTACACAGTTGGAGGTTTCATCATGTTTTGCCACACACACCCCACACCCCACCTAGTCTATCACTGATTAGAAATTAGCAAGTGCATCTAATCATACCTTTGTGATTGGAGCACTAGGGCTGTATAGGGTAACTTCTATTGGGAAAAGTATTTATAAGAGTATACTGAAGTTTTTATATTTATAAAGATGATTTCTCTATCTAGTAGACAAAAGAAATTATCCTGAAACTACATCATTTGAATTACAATTGAACAGCTACATCCAAAAGAAAGAGGAAGCTGTGAATAGAGCTGGAGGACGATTATTATTATTAGAGATTTAGGCCCTTAAAACTTCCAACATACTGATCTGATGAGAAAGGAGCAACTTACAGACTTTCACAAGATCTCTAATTCATTTATGCCATTTGGGAATAGCTGAACAAATTACCTCTTTTAGCTCAGTCAGTAGTACCATACTGACTTCTAAAAAGTGAGCATTTTATAATTTTTCAGTTTGGAACAGATTGACTTCTTCCCCTTCCCACAGTCTGGGGCTGCCTACATACCTCTGAAATTTCCAGGTGTGGAGGATGAGGCTGGGGAAGAGTGTCTCCAACCTTGGGTTTCCAGGACTCTGTCACCCAGTTTAGGCTCTGAGCAGAAGGAGGTGTGTATGAATAGTTAACTGTAGTGGATCCACTTAGCACGTCTCTCCCTGAGATCATTCTCTATCTGAGGAATCAGCATAACATAGTGATTAGGAGTGAAGGTTCTAAAGAACAAAGAGAATATTATATATACATATATGCACATATATATGTATATATTTATATGTAATATATATTTTTCATGTATTTCTAAATTGAGTGCCTACTATGTGTGAGGGTTTCTAGATACTAGGAATATTGTAATGAATAAAATGCAATAAGCATTGTTGTCCTTATGAATTTTTACATTTTAGTTTATACTAATTGTTATTCCAGTAGGTGACTTTGGAAAATTATTGTTTTTTTTTTTTTCCCCCTATTTCCCAGTTTTCCCATCTGTAAAATGGAGGTAATAACTCTTACTTCGTTAGCTCCTGGAAAGATTTAGTTGGCTGGTAAATATGAATCACTTAGGACTGATACTATAAAATATTGCCTATTCTTATTGCATGAAAGCATTGCCTAGATAAAGACATTTGTGGGCATTTTACTATTGAGAGTGGCAAAGGAGATAATTTTCTTTCATTTTGGATATTTTGCTAGAACCAGGAATGAAGGAAATGAATTCACTAATAGAAATGAGTTTTGTTGCTTATCATCCATTCATTGGTTTATTCACTCATTTATACATTCATTTGTTTATTCCCTTATTCAGTGAACATTTATTGAGCAATTGCAGCATTTTAAGCATTATGCTGTGGTTGATTTCATCAATAAAATCTAGTTTCTGATTGAAGAAGCTTAGTCAGGACATTAAGGACATGTCCTTAAAATAAGGACAACAGATAAGTAAATGAACTATTAATATAGATACATCAAACTAAAATAGTCCATGATAATTGCAGTGATTTAAAATATATAGACTATATGCTGTTTTCTCTTTAAATGTTTGGTAAAACCAGGCCAGTACCCATAGTTGTCTTTTTTACCCTTAAAATTTTAGTTTGTATGTTATAGACTAGACTGGAGGAAAAATAAAATCTCATTTCATTGTTTACCATTACTGGGCAATCAACAACTTCTTACAGATTTTCCAAATATGACATTTTATTTTTAGTTAAAATTTTTTGAAGTTTTTATCTATTTAAATAATCTCTACATCCAATGTGGGGCTTGCACTCATAACCCAGAGATCCAGAATTGCATGATCTTCTGAGTGAGCCAGGCAGGCACTCTTCCAGATGTGACTTTTAAAAAAATAAATGCTTAAGAAACCATTCAATACTTTTTCTGAAATAATTCAAAAGCAGGTTTTTCACTTCTCTGTTTTCTTAATCTGTGAATGTTGAAGACAAGTTTTGTTTTGTTTTGTTTGATGATTCATGGTCATTTTTCTAAACTTGAGTTTTCAAAGGACATTGAGTCTGTTAAGTCTGTAGCAGTTCTGTAACTTTCAGGAAGATTCTCCACCCCCTAAACCGCCAACCGCCCCCTCACGAACCCTCGCAGGAATTTGATGTATCTTTGGCTAAGAAGAAATTTTCTTATTTCTTCCTTTAAAGATACATAATGGTCATTAAGAATTGTTGGATAAGTGACTGAATAAATATGAAGTTTATATTCTCTGTAAAGTTGAAGTTATTCATAAATAATGGATCAAAAGTGAGAGTGATCAGTGTTACAACAAATGCTTTCGGGTCTGTGGATTATTTTTTTGGAAGATTGTCTTTGTTAGTGTATAATGGTAATAAAATAATACTATTCTAGTCTTAATGATCCAAAGGACAGAAATACCATTGCGTACGATTACAATATAATGCAATGAAATAGATTTTCATTCGTGTCTTGTAGATTCATGTTCTATGACTGTCTTACCTGAGTATGTCTAAGTGTTTGGTTGCAACTTCATGGGGTTGATTAGTAGCCCTTAAGACACTGTCAAAATGAAAGCAATTAAATTGATCAGCAATAAAGGTCCTCAGCCCTGATATAACCACTGTATAATCTTATAATCTGAGCATCCAGGGTCCTATCAGGGGAATCCAGTTGTCATAGAAAAAGCATATAATTGAAAGTGACAAATGATCAACTGGAGATTGGGAAAACACTAAGTTGAAAACCATCTGGTTCAGAAACTGCATAAAACATGCACAAATGTTCCTAGGTTTTTAAATAAAACTTTAAAAGTAATTAATAGAAAAGATAGAAAAAAATTGGAAGTTCTCAAAAATTTACTCATAATGCTTGTAATTTACTCAAACATTATTCTATTTTGTCATGGTTTTCTGGGTTATCTGGAAGGAATTGTAAAGAGACACATTTATGAAACCAAAAATTTAAGTTTTGTGAAATTTTATAATCGAAGAATAGACTACGAAGTATTGCTTGTCTTTTACCTGTCTTTGTAAACCACATAAAGTGATAATAACACCGCATTTTCCTAAAATCAAAGGCCAATGTGTCAGCATACTGTTTAGTTCTGTATATTTTAAATCAAATTTTACAACAGAAATTTCAACTGTCATCTCTCAAAATCTTTATTAATCTCATTGTTTGGAAACATATTTATAAAAAAATTCATACTGTTTGCTGGTAATTCATAAACTCAGCCTACATTGTACTTGAACAGATAATCATTTTCTCTGTAGTATCTTGCTGATCTGTGTATAATTTAAAACTGGAACATTTTAATTTTCTTAGCTTTTCTTTGTGAAGCGTTACATACAAATTATGTATAATTTTCTTGTAACTATCAATGCAGTTGCATTTTATTTGCCCTCCATTTTTAATACATCAGTAATAAATGCATTCTGTGGAAAAAATAAACTTATTAAAAGTAAAAGTCATCTATAACTTTACCACCCATAGATAACCTTGGCAAATATTCTAAGTTTATATCCTTACAGATATTTTATTATTGTTATCATAAATCTGTATCATCTTTCTCTATCTTCTTAAAGTTGTAGCTCTGTATTTTTATCCACAGATGAATCTACTTCTCTAGAAAACAGTATTATACTTTACATGTTATCTTTGTTGGTTCTTAAATTCAAACTATGTTTTGAATATTTTTCTACATTTGTATTTATAATTTTTTAAGTTTCAGATTTTTGTTTATATTAAATACTGTATTATATAAAACTCTAAGTACATAGGAAAATGTCTTATATGGACCAAAAAAAATATGAACAATATACTTTTGCTTATATTTCACACCAGTTGGGATAAGGTGATGTCTATACATTTAACACCATTTTCTCAAAATATTATATGTTATGTAGAGACTAAAACTCTATAAAACCTTAATATATTTTAAAGAGACCTTCAGAGGATATATTTATATATCGTATCTCCCTCTTGATATAAATTTCCATGTCTTGTAAGTATCAGTGGCAATTTAAAACTTAAAAGTGAAGCACTATAAAATAAATACTCATATTTCTTTAAAAATATATAACATTTTCAAACCATTCTCTTTGGGGCACTGTATCCCTTTCTTCAAAATTAAAAAAAAAATCTTTCTCAAATAGTTTTAAAAATGTACATTTCTGAATTCCTACTGGAATTGTTGGGTTCAATGGAGTGTCCTAGCAGGTGTGAATAAATGCCACCCGAGGACTAGGGTCTGCACTGGCTTTTTCTACAAACTCTTGCCACCCTAGTACGATAATATATTTTTTAAAGTTCAATTTGAGAGTTGTAAATGATAGCTCTGCTGTTTTCTTTTTTTTTTCTTTAAATATTTTATTTTATTTTTATTTTTTTAAAGATTTTATTTATTTGACAGAGAGAAACACAGCCAGAGAGGGACCACAAGCAGAGGGAGTGAGAGAGGGAGAAGCAGGATTCCTACCGAGCAGGGAGCCGGATGTGGGACTCGATCCCGGGTCTCCGGGACCATGACCTGAGCCGAAGGCAGTCGCCTAACCAACTGAGCCACCCAGACATCCCAGATTTTATTTGTTTATTTGAGAGAGAGTGTGAGTGAGAGAAGCATGAGAGGGGAGAAGGTCAGAGGGAGAAGCAGGCTCCCTGCGGAGCTGGGAGCCCGATGTTGGACTTGATGTGGGATTCAATTCTGGGACTCCAGGATTATGACTTGAGCTGAAGGCAGTGGCTTAACCAACTGAACCATCCAGGTGCCCCTGCTGTTTCCTTTAAGTAGACATAAATATTGCCAATATTTCTGCAGGTTTTTTGTTGTCCACAAAAGGGAGGTGAGCCGTTTTCAATAACAGTTACTTGTACTCAAGCCACTCCATCAGGTCAGTGGCAAATTCCTCTTCGATTTTAAGTGTAAAAAAGGCAGGACTTCTGGAATTTTATTTTTTTATGTTTGCAAGGCAATGGAAAAGGAATAAGTGAGACTATAAAGAAATTTTAGCTCTGCTTGCGTCTTGTTGTTTCTGTTTTTTTTTTAATTTAATTTTATTTTTTTCAGTGTTCCAAGATTCATTGTTTATGTACCACACCCAGTGCTCTGTGCAATATGTGTCCTCAGTACCCACCACCAGGCTCACCCATCCCCCACCTCCCTTCACTCCAAACCCTCAGTTTGTTTCTCAGAGTTTACAGTCTCTCATGAAGCAAAATTTTAAAAAATGTTTGGTTGGTGCCAATAATTGACATGAAAAGTTTCAGATTTTTTAAAATAGTATACAGCTATTAAGATTAGAACTAGAGTAGACATAGCTAGCTTAAATATAAAGCAACATGGTTTTATAGAAATGTGAATACTTTGATGATGGTAAGGACACTGTAACATCTTGCACAGTGGCTATGGAATTTGGAAGAATTTGGAGTCTCTGAGGTTCCTCCATGAAAGAATAATAGCCCTGGTAATCAAATTACTGTTACTTCTGACATGTAAAATGATAAAGATTTATTTTTCTCCTGGAAGGTTTTTATTATACATTGGTCAAGTTCAAACTGAAAAAAAAAAAAAAAGGCAGGACCGTATCTTTAAAGCATTGCTATAGTAATTAGTGTAGTCTTATTTAGAAGCCTTTTTGATAATTGCTTTTAGGTTAACAGTAAAGACAAAATCTTAAATGAGATTTATTTTTTAGATCACAATCAAAAAACAGAAATATTGTCTTCATAAAAATATCAAAGGTGTGTTTTTGCTGGGTTTACTCCACAAACTCATGTAGGCAACATCCCAAACTCCAACAGCCGGCAGTTGCTTTGTAAGACAAACTGCATCTGTAATCATTATGACAGAACCACAGATTCCATATCACCACTGCCACCACCTTTTATTCAGGAAAACATATCTTGAATAATAAAAACACCATCACGGGGTGAGCAAAGTTGTCAGTAAGAAGACCTTCAAATGGAGTAAAAAAAAAAAAAAAAAGCCTTCTGGTATTGTCTTGTGGCAAAATTTTGCATTTGGCCAAAATTTTGCAATGGGATAGAGTTTTTTTTAAAAAAAATAATGGAAATGAGATTAATTGCATGGCTAATTGACCTGGGGAAGAGAATTTAATGAGCTCATTTCTCTCCTCCAAAGCCAGGAACTCAGAAAGTGAGTCTATTTATCCAGTTAGAACATATATCCCCCACAGTTAAGCCTACCAGAAGAAGTGATGGTTATATGCTAATAATATCTCCTAGGAAATAAGTGTAGATACATCCTCCTCTGTAGTATAACTACTGGTGATAAAATTAACCAGAAATGAATTTTGGTCATTAATTGCTCAATGTTCTATTCTGTAGGCTACATACTCTATGTTAGACCATGCACTAGAACATTTATGATCACAGAATCCCGTGCATAAGGTTATAATTAATATATTGCACAGGGATAGTCTTATATACTGCTGGTGTCACTCAAACTTCAGATCAACACTAGTGTTGGATTTTTATCCCTCTCTTCCTCCTCTTTCCTTCTCCTTCATCTTGTAACTTCCAGATTTTGAATATGTAATATGTGCCAGGCTTTGTGTTGGATATTATTTGAGTATTACCACTTATCCTCAGATTATTTTGAATCAAAAATAATTAAGATACTGAGTTGTCTTCCCTTTAGGGATGAAGAAGCTGAGATTCACAGAGGTAAAGTAGATTCAAGGACTTCCTGTCCAATGATATTTTTCATGTTACTTTCTCTCTTTAACCCTCAGTCGCTAATCTAATAAAGTAGTAGGCTATGTTGATCGAAAGTTTACTATGTGTCAGTCGGCTACGCACTTGGTCTTTACAACAATGCTATGAGGCAGGTGTTATTAACCTCATGTTATAAATGAGAAAAATAGGCTTAAAGAGTAGAATTAATTATGTAAGAGCACAGGGTTAGTGAATCAACAAATGGAAATAGAGGTGAGATATTTATATTATCCAAAGCCTAACGAATTTAGTAAAATAACCCATGTTAAATTGTTTCATAGAGGGCATAACATATAGACGGTCTGTATTTTGTGTTACCTTTTACAGTTACTGGCAGCACCAATAATTGAATTAAAATATCTGACTTCAAGCTTATACTTAATATCAAACATTGGATTCTATATAATTTGATTGGCAAATGTTTGTTGCTAGTGAAAGAAAACTTACAGAGGTCAGTTCTTCCACCTTTAATTTTTTGGGAACAAAGAGCCATAACTGATAGTATTCTGTTTCTGACTGCTACATATCTTTCTTCTACAAAATGATCTTTATGTTTGTAAGTTGTTTATTGCAAATCATCTAATAACTGCCAATTCTGAAGTCCTTACATAACCTTACCCGATTTACTAATTATTCCTATTGTTCTCCTCTATCTATTATCTTAAGAATGACTACTTTGGATATTAATGTTATTGTCACATGTGAATTTTTGGTTAACAGCTTAACAATTGTCTGTTAAGCTTCTACTCTGTATATGACACAAAGAGTACAAAAGCCAATAGCTTCAATTCCTGGAAGAGACATACAAGTAAACCAATAATTTTAGTTCAAAACGATAAGAGCATGGTCAAGGTAATGAGTGCTATAGGAGAAGAGAAAGGGAGAAGATATCCCAGCCTAAAAAGTGATAAAGGGGGGGGGAGAAAGAATCTTCATCACTCCAAAAAGAATATGATATTTGTTTTTAAAAATTGACAAGAATGGAAGAGCGCATTCATTACCAATTATTGGAAGGTAACACTACATGATGGGAAAATTGTGATATTTCCATTCGCCTTTTCCTCTGTCTTTTGTTTTCCTTTTCCTCAGCTAAGTAGAAAACTTTGTGTTTTCCTGCTAAAAATTTCAGAATACAATAGTAACACAGTGGATAATTAAATTCTTACATATTTTTTCTTTCTGACTTTAAAAATATTAAGGCAAGAAATTGTTCAACTATGAACTAGTAGAAGAAAATAAATACTAGCAAAAATGTTTCGACTGAAGTTTGTCCCAATAATGATATGAAATTGTCAAAGTGTTCTGAAACATTAAACATTTATTACAGAAAATAGTAAAAGGAAATAACTTTTGTTGTCCAAAATATCAAAACAGTTTTTAATAGTCTTAAATTGCAAAGGATCATTATTATGAATAGATGGGGAGACTTTTTGAGATGTTACCTGGTTTGACTCTCCTAATTCATAATTTAAATATGTAACTCTGAGAAAAATTGGACACTTTCAGAATTCATTAAGTATTTTACAAAAAAATGGAGGGGCAAGAAAAATAATTCAGAAATTTTGTTTTATATGTATATATTATTTTTTGAAAGACTTTATTTATTTAGAGAGTATGTGTGAGTGGGGGAGGGGCAGAGGGTGGAGAGAATCTTAGGCAGACTGCACTGAGCATGGAGCCCCAACATAGGGCTCAGTCTCACAATCCTGAAATAATGACCTGAACCAAATTCAGGTGTTGGATGTTTAACTGACTGAGACACCAGGTACCCCTATTATTTTAAAACTTATCTTGAATCGTTCATACTTTATATGCAATATAACTTGACAAACTATAGTAGGTTCTAGGGTGTGTACAAAGCAAGAATTTTCCTTCTGATCATTCAGACATTAAAATTAACTTGATAAGTTGAAGTCCATACTGATTTCCCACTAAAATGTTAGGGTTTTATTTATTTTAATGCCCTTATAAAAATGTGGAACAATTTAATTTATGAATAGAAATGTAAAGATCCTAAATAATTTTAAGCATTATTTACCATTAATGATGTTGAGTTTATTCTAAACATGCAAGAATAGATTCTAATTAAGTCATTAACCTAAATAACAATTTATAAATTCAATAGTTCAAATATTTAAATCAGGATCTTTAATAAAATTGACAATATTTTTATATAAAAGCATCTTGTTATTTTGGAATAGATAATTCTTCTTTTAAATGATAATTTACCTGGCATAGTCAACATTATTAGATAGGTTGTAACATTAAAGATATATCCATTAAATTCAGAAATAATATAAATATGCTTTCATTGCGACTCTGTGATATATATTACTGTTTTGCTGAAAATTTTTTCAATAAAGTAAAAGTGAAGTAGAAGAAAAAAGTAAAATATTAGTATATATTGTAAATTATGAACGAAATCCTCACTATTTGGCAAAAGAAAAATGTACTTTATGTATAAGATAATTAAAATCAATAAGCAAATATACAAAATACAAATGAAGTTTCTTGAAAGAAATCATGAAGAGATGATCAGAAAATAAAATGGACATTCTCAGATATTTCTGGTGGTGAGACTATAAATTTAATTTTTCTAGAAGGAATTTGGTCATATTTAAGAAAAGCTTTAAAAATATTTACTCTTTGTACAATTCTAATATACATGAATTTCAGTTTCCATAGATAATACCAGTCCTCCAACAGCGTGGTTCAAATATTAGTTATTATGGTCTGTTAACTGTGAGTAATTGTATAAAAACAGATTTAGCTGCTGGCTCTTCAGTCTATAAATTACTGTGGAAACAACAAATATCATGATCAGTGACCATTTGTGACTCTTCTTTCAAAGTCTGTTGGGGACTGGTCAGTGCACATCCATTCAAAGAACCTTGTAGTTGTGCTTCTTCCTAGTCTGTTAGTAATAAACCCTTGTGACATTTCAGAAACAAATTCAAAAAAGGGGAATCAAGCATTCCTTTCTTCACAGAAGAAGTAGCTGGTGAGTGCCGCCCTTTGAAAGGCTTTCTATATGCAGCTAGAGCAACTCAACAAAGGCTACCTTAAAAATGAGGACAGTGGGGGTGCCTGGGTGGCTCAGTTGTTTAAGCCACTGCCTTCAGCTCAAGTCATGATCTTGGAGTCCCAGGATTGAGTCCCGCATCGGGCTTCCAGCTCTGCGGAGAGTCTGTTTCTCCCTCTGACCTTCTCCCCTCTCAATGATTTCTCTCACTCACTCTCTCTCTCTCTCTCTCTCAAATAAATAAATATTAAAAAAATGAGGATAGTGGTTATGAGGAACAGGATGAGGATGACAATGACATCACAAACATTGAAATAATGGGAGCTCATCCATATTTACAAAGCAATATGACCATTCACCAGGGCATAAACAAGATGCTTGCTCAGAATAGAAAGCCATAGGATAAGAAAGCAAGCACGATTCAAGCTTACTCAGTTTTTTTACAAAGAGATAAAACCATTTAATTCTCAAAGTTTCAAAGTTAACTCACAGCCCATTAAATGTTAGTCTATTATAATTTTTATTTCCTTTCATATTTATGACCGACAGTAAGAACAGTTTTTAAAGTTTTATCTTCTCTTATTCCTTCTTTGAAGCTCTTTCTTTCTTTACACTGATCCAAGTTTCTGACCTATAATACTTTCCTTCTCTCTAAAGAATTTTAACAGTTCTTGGGTGCCTGGGTGGCTCAGTGGGTTAAAGCCTCTGCCTTCAGCTCAGGTCATGATCTCAGGGTCCTGGGATCGAGGCCCGCATTGGGCTCTCTGCTCTGCAGGGAACCTGCTTCTTCCTCTCTCTCTACCTGCCTCTCTGCCTACTTGTGATGTCTCTCTCTGTCAAATAAATAAATAAAATAATAAAAAAAGAATTTTAACAGTTCTTGCAAGGCAGTTCTAATGGCAACAAGCTTTAATTTTTTGTTTGAGAAAGTGTTTAGTTCTCTTTCACTTTTGAAGGAAAATTTTTCAGGGTACAGAATTTTCGATTGGTGGCTTTTTTCTCTCAACACTGAAGTATTTCATTCTGCTCTCCTCTTAATTGCATGGTTTCTGAGAAGTTATATATTATTCTTACCATTTTTCTTTCACAGCTTAGGTGTTTTTAAAACTCTGGATTCTTTCAGGATTTTCCCTTTATCTTTGATTTTATATAGTTTGAAAATCATGGGCCCAGTATATATATTGTTATTTTGCTTTTTTGTTTTTAGTATTTATCCTGTTTGGTGTTCTCTAAGCTTCCTGAATCTGAGCTTTGGTGTTTGACATTAAATTGGAAAAATTCTCATTACTATTTCAAATAGTTAATTCTCTTCCTTTTTTCTTTCTCCTCCTGGTGTTCCCATTATGTGTGTGTTATAACTTTTCTAGTTGTCCCACTGTCCTCACATTGTCTGTTTTTTTTTTCTCTTTGCTTTTCAGTTTTTGAGGGTTCTATTGCTATATCATCTATCTCAGAAATTCTTTCCTCAGCTGAGACTAATCTGTTAATAGGTTCATCAGAGACATTTTTTATTTCTGTGAAGAATGAAGCATTTATTTATTTATTGTTTTCTTAAGATTTCCATCTCTGCTTACATTGCCCAACCACTGTTCTTGTATGCCATCTATTTTATCCATTAGAACCCCTGGCATTTTAATCACAGGTGTTTTAAGTTCCTGGTCTGATACTTCCAACATTCCTTACATATCTGATTCTGATGCTTGCTCATTCTTTTCAAATTGTGCAGTAGTTTTTTGTTTTTGTTTTGTCTCATTTTGCCTTTAGTGCTCCTTGTGACCTTTTTCTTTATTGACAGATCGTGTGCCTGGTAAAAGGAACTGCTGTATACAAGCCTTTAGTGATGTAGTGAAGTGTGGGGGAAGCACTCTACAGTCCTGTGATTAGGTCTCAGTCTTCTAGGGAGCTTGTGCTTCTGGACTGTGAACTTTACAGTTGCTTCTCTGTCTCTCCAACCTATAGGTGAGACAGGATGACTAGAGTGCGCTGGAGTTGAGTATTTCCCTTCCCTAGCATGTTAGGCTCTGGTTCACTAATTTCTCCTGAAAGCAGATATTGTTTAAGAAGTGCAATGAACACTGATTTATCTCAAAATGGCTCCCTTTTCCTCTTTCTGACAGAAGTACAAGGGATATTCCCCAAGATTTACTGTGAGAACCTGGTCAAACTCCTGGAAGTAATTCTCCAAAATATTTGGGAGGTCCCATTATAACTAGGTCCCCTTAGAGTCTTCAATTCTCAGACTTGTTCCTACTGAACTTGCAGGAATTTGAGAAGTACAGTGAAGTTTTTTGTTGTTTTTGTTTTTGTTTTTGTTTTTCTCCCCCGGAATTGGTTCCCATAGAAGCTTCTGATGCTGATTCTCTGCTTTTGAGAATCCCTGCTACCTTTCAGTCTGTCCTTCAAGTCTTGGGGACTCTTTTTCCTGTGTTTTCCCCTTAGAGATACAAGAAGGGTTGTTGATTTTTCAGCCTATTCAGCTTTTTAGTTGTTAGAATAGAGTGGTGACTCCAAGCTCTTTATTTGTGGAACCCCAAACTGTAAGCCAAGTTTTAATGTTTTGACAAAGAAATTAAAATTATTGAACAATCATAACTTTCCCCATTGGTTATTTAGGTCGTTTTGCATAGTTTTAGCTTGTATGGACACTTAGCATTTTGCACTAGTTTGTCTATAATACACTAATTTCTGATTCATAAAACATTTTTTCAAAAACAATAATTGCTGGCTTTTCACTCTTTGGTATTAGTTTTATATCTAATAAAAACACATGTTACATAAGGAATGTTTTTATTTGTTTATTGTTTTGTTACTTTATTGTTTCAGTGTGATCACTGCTTGCCTCTTTATAATGATAAGCCTTTCCACCAAGGTGATCAAGTTCAAGATTTCAGTTGTAAACCTTGTCAATGCAACAACCATTCCAGAAGCTGCCACTACAATATCTCAGTGGACCCATTTCCATATGAGCACCACAGAGGAGGTGGAGGGGTCTGTAATAATTGTGAGCATAACACAACAGGTAACTAGCAAATCATAGATAACAAATAGCAAAGTCCTATTTGGCCGTTGAGGCCCATGTGTGTTATACAATGCATGTTATTTTAAATTATCTTATTGCTATCTTAAGAAAGTGTTTTGATACTCTTTCATATGATTTCATTCATGTGGAATTTAAGAAACAAAACAAATGTGCAAAGGGAAAAAGAGAAAGAGAAACCAGGAAGCAGACTCTTAACTATAAACAACCTGATGGTTACCAGAGGGAAAGTTGTGGGGGGATGGGCTAAGTAGGTGATGGGGATTAAGGAGTACACTTGTGATGAGCACCTAGTGTTATATGGAAGTGTTGAATCATTCTGTATGTGAACTAATAGGAATTTAAATAAAATCTTAAAAAATGCTATTGTTAGGAAGGTAAAGCTTTTTCATCCAATCTTCATAAATCCAAATAATTAGGTAGTTTTCAGAAATAACACACTAATCTTTGACTGCATCTTTTCAGGAAATTTCTTTTTCTTTTTTTTTTTTTAAGTACAGGCTATTTCATTAAGCCATGAGTATATTTTGGAAAACTCAGGGATTGTTTGTTTATGTATACCCTTAAGATCCTTTGTGCGACCTTGATCTTCCATTACATTTGGATTTTCATGTAGTGATGTTTATGTTCATTCAGATTTGGCAAGAATCCTAGTAATCTGGGAATACTCTTCTTAAAAATGCTAATTAAGTGCACAAAATGATTATCGAAGTCTTGTTCTGAAAGCATACAGCATTTTGACTCATCATTGAAAATTACTATTCTCTAAAGGGCTGGTATATTAAAAGCAGAAATAGGCAGTATCTCAATTTGTAAAATACAATGGCCCACATCTGATGGATTTGGAAGTGTACAATTCTGAAGTATGAATAGATTTATTAGATAATTATTGATGACCTAAAATGTCACCAGAACTTAGCTAGGTGCTGGGAATATAAAGACAAACAAGATAATGAATTTTCCTATCTTTGTGTGGATTATTATATAGTAGGAAAGGCACACTATTAAAGGAACAATTACAAAGATGCCTGATGAGTGCTAAGATAGGGCAAGTGCAGTAAGAGTTAAACAGGTGAAAGAGCAAGAGGGAGGGGTGACAAAGATCTCTAGTAAGAGAAAGATATGTGCAGTGGCCTAGAGGAGAGAGGAACATGGAACTCTGAAAGACCTGATGGGATGATAAATGGAAGAGTGAAGGACAAGGTACTAAGAAGGAAGGCAGGGGCCTGATCTAGAAGGCTCTGTGAACCATGATAAAGAGTCTGGCTTCTATCTTCAGGTCAATAGATGTCTCTTACAAGAAAGAGACATAACTAAAGTCTTATGTTTCTGAAAGACACATCTTGTTGTAGAGTGGAGAATGGATTGGAGAGGGCTAAAAATGGTTTGAGATACTGTGGGAATCCAGGTGAGAAATAATACTCAGTACATTTCAGGTGGTGTGGATAAAGAGAAGTAGATCCAAGAGATGTATGGAATGGGAAGTGAAAGCATTTTTTGAGCAAAATGTAGGGTGTAGGTAAAGGAAAGAAAGAGTCAAGACTCAATCCTAACATTCCAGTTTGAGCAACAGGGTCTATGTTGGAGCCAGCCATTGAGATAGGGAACTCAAAAGGATCAAAGCATAGGGAGAAAATGGCAAATTTTGTTTTGGAAATGTTCACAGTGTTTCCAAGAGACACAGAAGAAATTCTTGTGGGCAATTGGAAACAGTTCTGAAACTCCTCTAAAGGAAAACCTTATTGTGATACCTCAGAATAGATCAGTATCATCTATGTAGTTTAGTGGCATTTTATGCTTATCGCAATTTATAAGTGCTTATTTATTCCTGTAATTGTTTAATTAGTACTCATCTTACCCCCTAGATTGTAAGAAAGCTCTGTGAAAGGGGTTCAATGTGTATTTAGCTTACTACTGTGTTTCTCAGCACTTAGCACAGTGTTTGTAACATGTTAATCACTCAATAAATATCCTTTGAATGATAAATAAGGAAGAAACGTCTAGTTTAGGGATAGAAATTCAAGAGTCAGCATATGCAAATAGAAATATTCTAGAAATATTATAAATTCATTTAATTTTTAATTAGTCCATGGCCAATATCCATCAGAATGTTTTCACTTGATTAATTTTCTTCTGTAGTTTTCTGATATTGAGTCAATTTTAGTAATATTTGAGCAGAGTAGAGTACATAGTGTTTAAAGGAAAATTGATAGTTTTGAGTTTTATTTTAGCTTCTTTCAGTGGTATTATATGCTACTCACATTTACTTTAGAACTCCCTTATAATTTGGATTTCTTTCCTATATAAAATTCCAACACAGATTTTTTTTTTTTTAAGATTTTGATTTATTTAACACAGAGAGAGACAGAGTGCACAAGTAGGGGAAGCAGCAGGCAGAGGGAGAGGGAGAAGCAGGCTCCCTGCTGAGCAGGGAACCTGATGCATACTCGATCCCAGGACCCTGAGATCATGACCTGAACTGAAGGCAACCACTTAACTGACTGAGCCACCCAGGTGCCCAAGACAAAATTTCTAAATAAAAAATTGTAAACTATAGGAGTTATCTCATATTTCTAATATATCTAAACATATAATTTCTATTTTGCTATTTGAAATAAAAAATAATGGCCATAAGCAGAGAAATATTTGCTTTTAATAATGTTAACTATAAAATAACAAATTATTTTTAGAACATACACCTTTTTTGGAACAAGGTTTAGTTCTTGAAAAATATTTCTAATAGTACATGCCCTACTTGTTTCCAACTGTACAATCATCTACCTCACACATAAACATCTCATATTTGATCTAGATTAAGTGTGTAGTCCTAGAAATAAAGAAAAACTTTAAGTTTAAAAACAAACTCTTTCAAAATGTATGGGCCCCAACAAAGCAGAGCTTTTTAGAAGTGTGGTATTATATAACAGATGGGAGTTTAATGAAGTAAAGCACAGTTTGTAACAGGTTCATTGTTTCATATGCTCTGGATCACTAAATTGGCAGGTAGAGATGAAAGGTGCATTAAAATGGACGTCCCGAAAATTATAGAATTCCCTCAAAGGAATACAGTCTTTAATCTTGAATTATGCAGCTGATTTTAATGAACTGGAAGTCATAATGCATAACCTTTCTCTGACGCAGGAAGGAACTGTGAGCTATGTAAGGATTACTTTTTCCGACAAGTTGGTGCAGATCCTTCCGCCATAGATGTTTGCAAACCCTGTGATTGTGATAAAGTGGGCACGAAGAACAGTGGCTTTGTTTGTGATAAGGTGAGTTTTTAGTGTTGAAGGTAAAGAATTGCTTGCTTTCAGAAACTAATTTGGGAGATGTTCTACTAGTGGAAATTGAGGTCTGTATTTATCAGGAAGTCTTAAGTGTGTGTGCTTGCTTTTCTAAGAAAAAGCTGCTTTAGAAGTGATCCTGTGCAACTTTTAGTATGAAATATAAGTATAAGACTATGTATGTAGGTGGTCCTTTGCATATGAGAAAAGGTTATTTCATTTTTAATTTTAAAGTTGTCAAAAATAGTGAGAGGGAGGTGATTCCAAATAAACTAGGAAGTAAATTGAATATGTGTCTTGGCATTATTGGTGAATTAATATTAATAAAAGTTATTAAATGAGAATGGTTTCCCTCCTGAATTCCATAGAAGGTAGTATAACAAACGTCACTTACACATAGATCCAAATGGAAATTATGATAGTTCTACTTCTAAATTTCTTTTTTTTTTTTTAAATATTTTATTTATTTATTTGACAGAGAGAAACACAGAGAGAAAGGGAACACAAGCAACGGGAGTGAGAGAGGGAGAAGCAGGTTTCCTGCCAAGCAGGGAGCCAGATGCAGGGCTTGATCTTGGGACTCCAGGATCATGACCTGAGCCAAGTCAGATGCTTAACGACTGAGCCACCCAGGCGCCCCTACTTCTAAATTTCTTATTCCAACCTTCTCTCTTAATACAATGGATTTTTATAATTTTATGCTTTTTTTAACCAATATTTAAAATATTGAAGTTTGACCTACATGAACACAGATTCTAATTGACCTGGGCCTATAACATAGCCTATCTCACTTCAGAAAACGCAGCTTTGTATTTAAATGTGGTATCGTCAGCTGGAGCTTTTTACTTGTTCTGATAATACTAATATATAACAATATATAAAGGGCAAATTTACTTTAAAGAATCAATTCAATGATTGTATTAATTTTTAATAATTACATATTCCCTTGTAAATAATTGAAAATGCACTGGCTAGGAATCTAAGCCAATAGTCTAGTTAAAGAAAAAAATTAAGTTACAGCATGAATAAATTAAATTCAAGCAAAATGTATTGGTTTTATAACTTTCAGGATACATTAGAAACTGTTCTAACAAATAAAAGTCAAATATGAAGTAGGTCAAAATAAAGATTTGAAAAATGTCAGAGTGACTGTAGTGTGTTAATAAAAGAATGATATGTCTTATTGGAAAGCTGGATAGTAGAAAAATCATTAACAAAGACAGTTTTTACTATTTTTTATTTTTTTGATATTGAAGAAATAGTTTCTGAGAAAGTCATATTATGACTTTACACATTTTGATTAGGAAAGACTGTCTCTACACATCTTCTCTTTACAAGTAGGCCAAGAATTTTCAGCACAGTTGTCTTTTGCTTAATATTCAAATCTCAGCCCAAAGATTGATATATCTTTTAAGATCTCTTCCCTGACCACTGACCAGCTCAAAGATTGATATATTTTTTAAGATATATTCATTGACCACACAATTACAGAACATTTCAAATCATATTCCTTTACATTACCCCATATTATTTCCATTAAAGCCTTTATGAAATTAACTTACTTCTTTGTCTTTTTCTGTCCAACATAAACAGAACAGTTTCAATAATATAATGAGGACCTAATAAATATCTGCTTAATAAATACTGAGTGACTGAAAAAAGATTCAGTGTACTGAAGCTCATAGTGAGATGGTCATTTAGAATGGGTATAGCAATATGTGTGTTCTATAAAATTTTCACTTAAATTTAGTTCTTTTTCTCAGAAAATCCAAGATCAAAAAACTGTTAAGTAAAGTTCTACCTCCCAAAGTCTCATTTATGTTTCTGCTTCTAAAAAATTTCCTTCAAGTATAATAATATACATACAGCAGACACAAAAAGAATGGTTAAACTTATACTATGCAAAAATTAATCAAAATAAAGCAAGACTGACTATATTAATATCAGGTAACGTGGAGTACAGAGCAATAAAATTTCGAGACACAGAGGGATATTATGTAATGATAAAAGGATCACTTAAGCAAGAAGACATAAAAATTCTAAATGTCTAGGTACTAAGCAGCAGAGCCGCATTATATGTGAACAAAAACTGAGAACTTAGAGGATAGATATAAAAAAAAACCTCTCAAAATTGATAGCAAAAAGAAAATTATCAAGAATATGGAACTAACTCAACAATGTCTTCAACAAGATCTCACATCTAATGAACAGTCCACTCAACAACAGCATAGTAGATATATAATACATATATACCAAGATATTGTAGGACATAAAGCAAACTTCAATAAATTTGAAGAACTAAAACCATACAGAACATTTCTTTGACTACAATGTAATCAAAATAGAAATCAAAAATAGGTAAACAAAAAATATCTCTAATTACTTGGAAACTAAACAACTTATAAATTATTCATGGGTCAAACAACTAGTCTCAAAGGAAATTTAAAAGACAGTGAACTGAATGCAGATAAAAACATAAGATATTGAAATTTGTAGATGCAGGTAAAGCAGTGATACAAGAGAATTTTATACCATTCAGCACTTACTTTAAAAAGATAATCTGAACTTCCACTTCAGGAAATAAAAAGTCAGTGAAATAATCTCAAAGCAAACAATAAATGACACCATAAAGCCAAGAGCAGAAATCAATAAAATTTAAACAGATAATAGAGAAAATCAACAAAAAAATGGATCTTTGGGAAGATAAATAAAATTTACAAGCACCATACAAGACTGACAAAAGAGAGAAAACACAGATTTTTAATAACAGAAATGAAATAAGAAGTATTGCTACACACCTTGCATACATTACAGTATAATAAGGAAATAACTACCAAAACTCTACACACATACATTTTACTACTTTGGTGAAATGGAGCACTTTTTCACGAAGTATAAATTGCCTCCTCATCCAGTATGAAATCAATAACCTGAATAATCCTACAACTATTAAGAAATTTAATTCATAATTTAAAATTTACAAAAAAATGATTTCACTCTAAAATTCTACCAAAAATTAAGAGTGATTAATATGAAGTCTGTATCTATTGCAGCAAAATCAAAGAAGAGGCTTTTTAACTCATTTTATGGAAGTATTATCCTGATATCAAAACCAAAGTAACATACAAATTATACTTTTCAAAGTAATATACAAGTTATTATAGAAAATTCCTATCAAAGTCCCAAAAAGATCTTTTTGTAGATATAGATAATAGGACACTAAAATTTATATGGAAATATAAGATATAATACTTTAAAAATAATGTTTAATAAATATATAGTATTTTAAATCTTTTTATATTTATACATTAAAGATAAAATACAGTATTTGTATGTAAGTTTTAGTGTAGCTCAAATAACCTCACACAGGAGAATAAAATGGGAAGAATCACTCTACCTGATTGCAAGACTTATTATATAGTATATTAATCAAGATTGTGTGGTGTTGGTGGAAGGATGGACCAATAAATCAATGTAAGAGTATGGAGAAATCAGATATAGTCCCACACAAATATGACCAACAAATTTTTGCTGAAGGTACAAAAGTAGTTCATTGGGGGAAAGGTAGTCTTTCAGTAAATGACCCCCTAACACTTGCATAGACATTAACACAAAATGAATTACAGATTTAAATGTAAGATGTAAACAAATACAACTTTTAGGGTATAACAAAAGAGAAAATTGGGGGGATGTGAGGCTTTTTTAGAGCCCTTAGACTTGATAATATATAACCCATAAAAGAAAAATACTGATAAATTAGACTTCATCAACATTAAGATTTTTGCTCTCAAAAGAATCTTTTTAGAAAATGAAAATGCAATAAGTAAGGATAGCATTAAATACAAGAAATGACAGAAAAGTATGATCCAAAGAAATAAATATAAGTCAAATATATTTTGAAATAATCTATGGTCTTTATTGTCTTGAAGCATGCTTTCTTTAAAAATTTGATGACTTTTTGTTCTTTAAATCAATTTTTTTGTGATAAATAACATTTATATGCCAAATTTTTATTTATATTGGGTATAAAGCTCAACCAATAGACAAAGAATAGAAAACAGAATGGCTGTACAATGAAAGAAAAATAATATAAAATTGAATTTCTGTACATGGATGGATAGGCATAAATTTGAAGGTGATTAATTAAAAAGGAAAAATAGAAGAAACTTAACATGCATTATTGTCTTTACCTTTAAAGTAGAAAGACAGTAAGTATTATTAAATATGTTATTTAGTGTTCCAAAAAATAATCAATGGAGAACTAAAAATAATACAACCAAACTTCAGAGTAAACTGGATACTTGCCCCTTAAGATCAAGAACAAGAAAACAATGTCCCTATTATATCTTCTATTCAACATTGTATTGCCATTTCTAACCAGGAAAATTAGGCAAGAAAATGAAATAAGAGTCATCCAGATTCAAAAGGAAGAAATAAAATTACCTCTATTTGTATATAACATAATCCTGTAGGTAAAAAATTCCAAGGAATTAATTAAAAAGCTATCAGAACCAATAAGCAGCAAGGTTCTGCAAGGTTGAAGAATATAAGATCAATATACAAAAATCAGTGGTATTTCAATGCACTTGCAATGAACAATCTTGAAATTAAGAACACAACTTCATTTAAATAGCATCAAAAGAATAAAATATTTAGGAATGTATTTAATAAAAGAAGTCTAAAACATACTCTGAAGAATACAAAATAGTGTTGAAAGAAATTAAAGATATAAGTAAATGAAAGACATCTATGTTCATATGTTAGAAACTTAATAATGTTGGGGGCGCCTAAGTGGCTCAGTTGGTTAAGCGACTGCCTTCGGATCAGGTTATGGTCCCGGAGACCCGGGATCGAGTCCCACATCGGGCTACTTGCTCAGCAGGAAGCCTGCTTCTCCCTCTCTCACTCCCCCTGCTTGCGTTCCCTCTCTGGCTGTATTTCTCTCTGTTAAATAAATAAAATCTTAAAATAAAAAAAAAAGAAACTTAATACTGTTAATGCTCCACAAACTCATCTACAGATTCAATGCAACACTCTTAAAGCCTAACTGGCTTTTTTGCAGACATTTATAAGGACATTCAAGGCACTTAAAAATGGAAAAACAATCTTGAAAAAGAAAAGAGTTGGAAGACTCACACTTTCTAATTTCAAAATTCACTATAACGTTGCAGTAATCAAGACAGTGTGATGCAGTTTAAGGAGGTAGGTGGATAGATGATAGATAGATAGATAGATCACTACAATAGTACTGAGAGTCTAGAAATAAACCGTCAGTTTTGCACTCAGCTGACTTGAAAAGGGTGTCAGTGAAGAAAGATCTTTTCAACATATTTTGGGACAATTTCATATCCATATGCAAAAGAATGAAGTTAGATTCCTATTTGTGTTTTTTGAAATATTCAACGTAGAGTTACCAAATGACCCAAACACAATGAAAATACATATCCTTACCTAATCTTATTTATAACATTCGTTGCTATGTTATTCATAATAATCAAATGTAGAAATAATTCTAAATATCCATTAGCTGATAAAATGTGGTATAACCACTCAATGAGATATATTCAATGCTAAGAAAAAAATAATACTGACATATATTACAACATGTACTTTGATCTCAGGAGTGGGATTAGGTACAGAAAGAAAAAGAACTTTATAAGAGATGCTTCCATATAATATTTTCCATGTACAAAATCTAGTTTAAAAATGCATAAAAGGAAAAACATGCTTTAAAATGTTATTTTTCTTTGTTTTGAAAACATTTTTCCTCCTTTAGTTTTTTCTCTCCCTAATTTGATTTGTTGGTAATTTTTATAGTCAGATAGAATAAAGAATTTTTATTAAATATGGTATGTAGATAGGAATATATAAGAATCTGAAGGTAGACACATTGATAGAATGGTTTTGTGAATTTAAAACCACCACACTGTCTCTAAATCACATTTATATTTACTTTGATTTTTATTATTTTCTTATGCAACAGGTACAGACACAAAGTATATGGATTATTATTAGGTATGGGAATATAGTATCAAATACATCTTGGCTAAATAATGTAATAAAAGATTTCTAACAAATATTTTTTTGTTATTTTCAATGGGATAGATGAACACACACTAAAAAAGTTGTCAACAGTGTTAGAATTATAAACTGAAAAATTGAATTCAAGGACATTTTAAAAATTCATGCAATTGCAATCCCTAATAATATTAGGGAGCATACAAGGAAATTAGGCAGTAGTTCAAGTCTCATTTTGTTATAATAACTTAGGAATCAAGCCAGCCCCAAATGGCCTGAGTGACTGTGTCGTGCGTTCCGTGTTCTGGAAGGGAACTTTCCCTTTGGCAGTTGTCATTTGAAACTCAATCCAATCTCATAAGATATGGCATGTTTGCCTTATTCTTCCATAAGAAACGTTATAATTCTTCCTCATGTGAGTGCCAAGATCTTGAGAATGGCATGAAGTAATGCTCTGAGTCACTAAATCCTAAAAATACAGATGACAAAGTCAAGACACATAGAATATCTAAAGCATAATAATAGTATTAATATTAATAGGAGAATGGAAAATGGAAAAGAGTCATTACTGTTATTGTAGAGTCCTTAATATAGAGTCCTTGGATCCCTGGGGCTGCCATGGATAAGTTTAAGGGCATCCATATATATTTTTAAATTTATGTAGTTCTGTGTCTGTGTATTTTTTTGTTTGTTTATGTTTCTCTGAGGGAAGAGTTTTCAGGACCTTCATCAGACCCAAAAGCTGTACATGAGCCAAAAAAGATGAAAATTCACTATGCTGGGGAAAAATAAGTCCATTTATCTTAAAACCAGTGTTGGCTATTAGCACAGATACTTATGCAATTTTCCCAGGATGTAACTGAACTTCTTTCTTATTTCCTTTGAAGTCAGTGCATGAGTTATTTGACATCTTTTTTGAGTCAGAGATAGACTGTTCTTTCTTTTTTTTTTTTTTTTCATTTACTATGACCTACGTTTAAGAGTACTAGATAGAGCCTCATGCCCAGATGATGCTTAAAAAAATAAAATCATTCTGAGGTATTGGAGAGGGGTCTATGAACTCATCCTTAATGTAATATAGAGAGATCCCAGTCTGCTCCATATTCAAGGTGGGAGCAAATTGTCTCCATTCTACCCCTCCTCTGCCACTGGCCTTCATGTTTGCAGGTGTTCCTGGAGTACCTGCTTCAGCCAACTACACAGGTAATGCTGATGATATGAAGATACTTGAGAAAGTCCCTAGTATTACTTATGGCCTGAGTCATGTAGAGGGCATTCAACAAACGTTGTCTCAGTGCTTTCCTGCTTGGGATTTTCTCCATCCCTCTTACCTGCCTTCTTTTTTACTTTGCTGTGTTCTTGGATCTGAGAAACTATGAGTTAAGCTGTAACAGTCAAGGCATAGGAGACCACCCAGAGCAGTGCTTCTCAAACTTCTCATGTGCCTGCAAATATCTCAGGTGTCTTTTGAGGAGGCAGATTCTAGTTCAGGAAATCTGGATTAAGGACTGAGAATCTGCATTTATAGAAGTCCCCAGGTGATATCATTGTTGCTGATCTATGGTCCACTCTTTAAGAATCTCATTGCTACTACCAAAGATGTAGATGCAAAAGAAGCTGGATGTAGGTATGTTAGAGAGAAAGGGGGTAAACATGAGTGGGTTTTTATGCATAAGTGTATGCAGCTGGATAGGAATGAGCTTACTCTGTTCTGTCTTCTGAATCCCATCTTAAAAGCAAATGGTCTTCTAAGTTTTCCAAATTATAGTTGAATTGGGTGCCTTGGTGGCTCAGTGGATTAAAGCCTCTGCCTTTGGCTCAGGTCATGATCTTGGGGTCCTGGGATTGAGGCCTCAGTTGAGTCGGGAATCTCTGCTCAGCAGGGAGCCTGCTTCCTCCTCTCTCTCTCCCTCTGCCTGCCTCTCTGCCTGCTTGTGATCTCTCTGTCAAATAAATAAAATAAAATCTTTAAAAAATATAGTCAAATTGTACTCTAACCTGTGTCCTCAGAATTAGAACCTAAACTAAGTGATCTAAAAAAAAATGGAAAACAAACTCCAGTAAGGGAATCTGAAAGTTGGCTGAAAACTGAAAATATAGTTGTAATTATATAAAACGAAAGAAGAATGGTTGGTTGTAATGCTCAGAAAGGCATCAGTAAACTGCTGCAATAGAGCCAGAACAGACAGAGATGATTAAGAGACATTAAAAAATAGATTAATAAGGCAGGAGACTAGGGGTTGGAATGAATTACATGAAATGGAAAGGCATCAAGGAAGGAAGTATTTCCAGGTCCGACCCAAAGAAGATGGAATCGTAAGGAATAAGGACCCTACTCACAAAAATTGATTGTTTCACCAGAGGGATAATTTTCAAGGAAATACATTTTAAAAAATGAAGCAGAATATACTTTTTCTACATAATGTACCATTTCCTGCAGTTCATCAATGCTTTCTCATCTGCTCAGGACTAGTATTTGTCATCAATTACAACAGCATGTCCAAAAGTCACTGTGTGAATTTTCCAGAAATATATTACCTTATATTTTGTGTTACCCACATATTAAAGTGTACAAATGGAAATAATGCACACATTTCCTCAGCCTATGAAAAGTGTGACCCTGAATAGTATGATGATGTATGGATATTGGCTATAAACATTAGGATGGTGAAGGATGTGAAAGATGGGAAGTTTATTTAGAACTTAAAGACTTTAAAACTTGGACATAATTTGTGGTCTCTCATTCAGAGACTTAAGTAGAGATGAGTAGTAATATTTCTCTTGCCGCTAGAAAGCTGAGTATTAGTTGATGAGTCTGAGAATGTAGAGGGCTAGATGCAAAGGATAGGAACAAAGGTAATAGGGTATAATTGGGAAAAGGAGGGGAACGCAGATCTGACCAATAAAGGCTTGTACTGAAGGAGAAACAAGGTTCTGATGAACTTGCTGGAGGTAAAATGGATGGAGCTATAACTGAGATGAGGTTCCCACCCTCAGCCTAACTTGAGTTACATATGTTTGAACATACCTGACATCTCCTTGGGAATGATCTTATCCCAAGGGCTATGGTATAAAACCTGACTAAATAATGACACCCTAGGGCAAGATTCCACAGTGAAAATAGAATTGGCAGGGATGTTAGGCAATAACTGGATACTGATTTAATTAACAAGTGTAGGATAATAGGATACAAGGTCCATTGCTTTACTACTCTATAGTAGTTAGGATAAACTAAACAGATGTAACAAATAGATCCCCCAATTGCTAGTGGTCCAAACGATATAGGAGTTTATTTCCTGTTCATAGAACCCCTCCAAGTTCCAGGTTGGTTGGTGGCTCTCCTCCAAAAGACAGTTCAGGGACATTGCCTACTTCCATTGTCTGTCTCTACCTTCCTCTAGAAAAGGAAAAGACAATGTGGAGAAAAACTTTCACCTCCTGAGGGTCTTCATCCAAAAAGGCATACATCACTTCCATTATCATTCTGTTGGTGAAAGCTAATTACATGCCTACAGTAGTTATGTGGAAGGCTAGAAAAATGTTGTTCCCAGCGAGGGAGCTACTTTCTCAATACAACTGTGTACTATGAAAGAGGAGGAAGGGTCTTGATGAAGAACCAGCCATCTCTGCTCAGTGCCCACAAGACAGAAGGTAGCCCAAGAATGAGAAGGATGTTCTCTTGTACATATAGAACTCAGTAGCTTCTGTTTAACGGAAACCCTGAGAATATAGTGCCTCATCAGAACCTTGGGGTTATCAGACCATTAATATTGGAGGCAGTGCCTGCCTGGGGGTCAACCTCCTCTAGTGGCAGAGGCACCAGTGGAAGCTGATCTGCTCAAACTGTGTCAGCACATGTCAACAAAAGAGGACGAGATATGGGTGGGAGGAGAACCAGCTTTCATCCAAGGTGAAAATACTTGTTTTTGAACACATGTAAGAGAGAAGACCCAGGGACAAGTGAATGAAAAGATAATCATCAGTTCTCTAGGTGCTCCCAGGTAAGGATAAAGAGTAACAGTGCATAGGGACCATAGACTTTTTTTAAAGGTAGTTTCAAAACATGAGTATTCTAACACTTAGCAAAGGCAACCACAATAGGATGGATGGATGGGCGGATGTGTGTGTGCATTTGTGTGTATCTTCTTGGGATTATGATAAAAAGGTGAAACATCTATTTATTTAGATATGAATATAGGTAAAAATATGGTAAGTTTGTTTTAAAAAACAGTACATCACTGACCCTTCATATGTGTTTTTTTAATAATAATTTACTTTATTTTTCAGTGTTCCGAGATCCATTGTTTATGCCCCACACCCAGGGCTCCATGCAATTCGTGCTCTCAATACTCACCACCAGGCTCTCCCATCCCCTCACCCACTCTCCCTTCCATAACCCTCAGTATATATGTGTTTTTTTTATTTTTTATTTTTAAGATACTGATTTATTCAGGACAGATTATAGGCAGCCTCCTTTCTCCTGTCAGACTAGGTGCTGATCATTTCCAGAGGCAGATGCACTCCCAGCATCAAGGGTAACCCTGTGGCAAGGAGGCTAGGTTCGCCAGTGCCTTGCAGGACTGGGAAACATGTAAGCTCCTGATGAGCCGAAGGACTGGTCTCCACCTTGATCTACCTGCATGAGGTTTTGATGCTGTGGATGAGAGTGCCCCATTTGGAAATGTATAAAACAGATTGTCAGGTAGTTGACATATCACTCAAAATGCACGAGGACAAAAACTAGTCTGTAAAATCTCATAGGTTCCATTTATTATTCATTTGTCATCTGTGAAGGGTTATGTGAAGCCTTTTTAGTCAATTAATTGAGTCCTTACCAAAGTTGGTGAAGGAATTATTAATTTATCCCTTGTGTAGTTATGGACACGGAGCCTCAGACAAATTAGGTAACTCCTTCAAGATCACACAAGTAATGGGGTAGAGCAGAAATTCAAAACTCTTGGTGTTTGTTTCCACAGCTCAGCTTGAGGTTAGAGATGCTGGGTCTTACTTAACTGTTCTGAGCACTGGCATAGAAGAGGAACCCACAGTTGATTGCTCATCTGGATATTCACACACATTATCTGAAAGTAGGAAGGAAACGCATCCATTTGCTTCAGGATCATTATTCTAAATCTTACCAATTTAATCCTAACCATTAAAAAAATTCAAATATTTAGGAAATAAAAATGTGTACATAATTGGCAAATTAATTTCTTGGAACCAGTGTAATTCTCAAATGGAGATTTCGGTGATATTCAAGAGGTAATATAGTTCTCTAGTGCTTAGTTTATACCAAAAATTCAGCTCAGTATCTTACACATAAACTAATTGGAATATTTTGTAAAGGTAATTACTTTTAAACCTGAATTACTTAGTTAATCATCTTATATAGACATCTTCCTCTCAGTATATTTGAGATTTACTTTTTCACCAGTTTAACAAACCAACATAATAGTAAGCAGGAATTCTGTTGTATAAATTCACAGCAACTTTGATCACTTTTACCACTATAAGATACGAACGATGATTAAACTGAAGAAGTTAACTTTCCTAACAGCATATTTTTATACACCATTAACTATAGACATAGAAAATGTATTTATTCATGTTGGAAACACATTTTAAATGCTACTGAGATATTTAATATTGATAAAGTCAAAACACCATCTTGTTAATAACTACTATATTAATTTTGCAGCAGATTACAGTAAGACTATACTGTATGGTTGTGCCATTCAGATGACATTTATGAAACATTCTAATTTAACATGGTGACATATACCGCATACATCTTTCACAAGTTATAGCTTCTAATCTCTGAGTGAAAGAGACCTAAAACAGAAAAAAAAAGGATGATGCAATATTACAATATGAAATTATACCCCTTTGAGAACTACAAGGACTATAATTATAGTACTTCCTCTTAAAACTGTTCAAGTATGTAACATTGCTGGGAACAACAGTGTGTGGTGAATCTCTTTACACTCTTTCCGCCTTGAATATTTCAAGTATTGAGAAAAAATATATTCCATTCCTGCTATGACTTTGAGCATGCTTCAGTATTTTACCTTTTTGCACTACTACTTAGAGATTGTGGTGGGGAAGTTTGGAAAGCAGTTTCTCAGAAATACATTTTGGAGGGGGAGGGAAGTTGTAAAAATATACCAACCTGATAGATGATAGACATAGTAGAATGGAAAAGAAAACACATCTTGGTTTTACACCAATGTAGAAATCTTTTTTCTCTAATGAGTATTTTTGACAGCTGAGCAAGATGATAAACAGAAGTATCACAATATGCTTAAATGGAAACAAGTATTATCATGTTCATTATTCACCTGACATTCTCTAATTCATGGTATTTATATGTGGCAGAAACCACTGCAGATTCATTTATTTATTTTGAAGTGGAGTGAGTATCTTACAAAGATAGCCTGGATATTTCTTAAGGGAGTCAGAAGCTTAAGGAAAGAAGTACCTATACTAGAAATATGTAGTAGTTTTTAGAGTCCACATATTAGAGCTGAGCTAGCTCCTAGCAGGGAGAATATACTGTATAAAGATCAATTGATAGATAGATGATGGATGGATAGATAAAAAGATAGATAAATAGATACATAGATACATGTATACATAGATAGATGTATTTTCCTTAAAAGCACCTGCAATGCTGCAAATAGATGTTTCATAAATGCTTTTTAAAAAATTGCTAAAATATGTCTATTGTCAGAATTTACATTCAGATGATGAGTAGTACAAATACTTCAATATTGACTCAGTTCAAGAAGGTATGTTTCCTTGATGCTCAGTGATAAGCCCGCCAATAATTTAATGACATGCACGACTAAGAAGAAAAAAGAGTAAGACTGAGTCTCAAGGAGGGCTTGACTTAGGGCAGTGATAGAATAGGTAGCAAGTACTTCAAGCGCTAGCTAATTAATCTTACTGTTCATAAGAAATCTCTAATGCAACTTTTTAAAAATGAAGATTCCTAGCTCAACCTTCAGGGACTTTTAATTCTACAGGTTTGAGTAATTTGGTTGTGGTTAATCAAAGAACTCAAATTTGGAACACACTAAACATATGCTGCAGATTTGTGTATTCTGAAATTTTCAGTACTTAAAATGGTATTGCTTGATTAAGATGACTATTTTTCACTTAAATAGAGAAGAATTTGGGGCAGGTAGTCTTAAAGAATCTATTATAGTCATAACTAATTCTCTACCAAAATTGAGTAGCAATTGTGATTTTTATAACTTCTGTTATATTTGACAGTATCTCCTGAATACATTTCAGTTACATAACAATTGACCTTAATTAATTTACTTAATCAATAAGCATATATCTTAGGCATGCTGTGATGTACCAGGGACTATGCTAGTCAAGGTGTACATAATGGTAAGTAAGAGAAACAGAAACTAGTGAATTAAATGTATCTATCCTGAAATGTCTTGTTTACTATTATTATTTTAAAAGAAACTTTGTAAAGATTTTTTTTTCATTGCTAATGAAATACACATCTTGACTTTAGATTTTCTGTTGTTAGGTGTGTATTGTATTAACCATCAATTGTGCTCATCCACTCTCAGTATTTTCTCCTAAGTGTAGAGCCTTGCCATGGAAGTGTGCCCTCGTTAGTCTGTTTTGAGAGTTCATGGAAACTGGATTGCACCAGACTTCAATTCCCACTGCAGATCTCTTGCAATCACTGTTGTTGCATCAGTGAAAACCCTTTCAGATTTGGTTGCCCATTCTCAAATCAGTACAGTGCACTGTGGGTTCTCTAGTTTTTAGGCCTTCAAAAGTGAGATGCTCTGTGCGCTTTTTTTCGTAACTATTATTAATGGCTTTTTTTTTTTTTTTTTTTAGTTTTGCTATTTAGGTCTGTCAGTATGTTAGGTTTTGAAAAGAATTAAGGACTCTGTGGCCATATAATCCTTACACCTGATTTCTCTGGGGTCTGTATCAACTTTTACTGCCTAACTTAAACATATAAAGTACATGGGAAAAATACTCAAGCAAGTTCTTGTTGTGATATATTTGAGAAATGTGATGGCTCCTATTTCTCCTCTCTTTTCAACCTACTTTATCCATCAAAGCCATCCCTCCCTCCACTTTTCACCTAATCACCACAATGCTAAACTACACTCTCTCAGCTTTTCTGTACTTATCCAAACTCAGTTCTTTATGGGTAATTTAAGTCTTTTACAAAACAGAAAAAAAGAGGCCCTAAAGACAAGTGGGAATGAATGGCAAAATGACTCTTCATCAGGTAAGCAGCCAGGCATCAATGTGAAGCTGACTATTTTCTGAGCCAGAAGACTGATGAGGGGAATGGAAAAATAAGCAAATGACGCACAGAGTAAGCTGATGAAAGGGGGAAAGATAGGCTGAAAAATTAGCCAGACAGAAATTAGACAAACAGTAGTGAGAATGAATAAACTCAAAGTTAGCTCCTTGAAAAGATTAGTAAAATTTGATAAACTCATAAATAAAAAAGAGAGAAATACAAATTGCCAGCATCAGAAATCATAAAAAAGGGATATCACAGCATATTTTACACATACGTTGATATCATGAATAACTCACTCTTGATTTGATGTCTAAGTGATATGGACAAGTTAACATGAAATTAAACAGGAAGAAATAGAACATTAATATAAACCTAGGAAGAAATAGAAAATTTAAATACTTCATACAAATTAAAGACATTGAATTTGTAATAAAAATTCACATTTCAAAATTCCCTTTCAAGAAGGAAAAGTTCAGGCCCACATGAATTCACTGGTGAATTCTTTGTTAACATAAAAGAATAAATCCTATCAGTCTTACACAGCCTTTTAGAAAACTAGGAGAAGTATATACTTGCCAAGTCATTTTGTGAGGACTATCTGACCCTCATCCCATAACCTGACAAACTATTTAAAAACAAGTCTATCAGGACCAGAACAAGGGTGTTTTCTCCTACAACTTCTAATCAGAGTTCTAACAGAGGTCAGATGTACTGTAAAATGAAAAAAAAAAAAAAAGGGAAAGGCAAACGCAGCTACGAAACAAATTCCTGTGCAGCCTTTCCAGCCTCAGATTGCTGCCATCCAGCCCTTCCTATGGAAACTCTGGGGCCATTATTGAGGTAGCATTACGTTCTGAGAGACTAGAAAGGCATGTTGAAATCACATCATGAAATTTGGACTTTGTTAGGTAAGCAATAGGGAGCTATTGAATTCCATGAACACAGAAGTGACATAATGGTGTTCCCAGTGCGAGGGAGGCACTGGAAGCTGTCCACCCCAGTGGGGAAGAGTCATGTATCATGAGCATTGTGTAGAATAGCTAGTACCTGGTGATAATAAAAAGCAAAACAACTTTTACTTGATTTAGTTAGTTTATTTATTTTTACAGAATGTGTATCCTCTTATTTTCTGAATCCACTTCACCCAAAATTCCCACAGGAGTATCACTATCAGAGTTGCAGTAGATGAAAATTTGATAGTTTATTAAATAGATTAGGGGAAAGAAAGTGATTTATAGAAATCGTTCTATACATACTTGCTGGGTACTAATGGCAGTTCTGAGGGAAGAAGTGATGGGAACTGAGAGGTATTTCTCTTGTGATGTGACCTTATGGAACTTACAAGATGCATGCTTTGTGGTTGTATGTGAGCAAACGTTTGTTGTATAACTATGTAAATACATGAGTTCCTCAACAGGGAAAATACGAGTTAAAGAATTTCTGTAAAATAAAAGTTTATAGTCTCTATAAAAGAAAAGACTGTTCTGAAGAATGTACTCAATACTTAAAAGATCTCTTTTTTGCCCTCATTTATAATTTCTTTTCTATTCAAACAATACCCTCAAAATCCACTTTAATTTTCAGGGCAGACTTCCTGTTCTTAAACTTTCGAGTTTGCTTTTCAAAGTTTTACTCTGCTTGGCAACATCAGCATTATCTCATTGGTGTTTAGTGAGTTCAATGAGAACATGTAATCTATAGCATATTGGGTTTTTTTCTACCACTAGTCAGATGAGTACATAGAAAGACATATATGATGATTACTATGTGTATTCCATGTTGGTATTGAACAAATACAATAAATTTATCAAATGAGAGTCAAACTTTTTTCATTCTTTCATTCTTGACGGGTGTGTGGCAGGCACTTCCAAAGTAAAAAGACCACTCATTTGCATTCCATGCAATCATCTGCATCCTGAAAGGTTTGGATATCCTCTCCTGCTCCATAGCCTCTTTTCTGTTCTTGAACACAGTAGGGATGTTCCCGCCTTAGGATGCCTGCACAGGCTGCCCGGCTGCCTATGACTCTTCTCCCAGATAGCAACACAACCAACCCTCTCACCTCCTTCAGGTTTTAAATCAAATGTCACCTTCTTGATGAGACCTGTCTTGACTATACATCTGAAATGGCGAGTCCCTCCTTAAAATGCCACTCCCACAGTGTTCTATTTACTGTCCAATTTCTTCCACAGCACTTTACGTAGTAAATAAACTTACTTATTCTTACATGGATTGATAATGGTCTTTCTCATCTTCTCCCCAAACCCCATTATGATAGAAGCACCAAAGAGCCATTTTACCATTTGTGAAATGCATGACATCCATTTCACAGAAGAAACCAAAGCTTCAACAGACAGGTAGTGAGTGGTCTAACTCCTAAACCCATGCTCATGGTCAGTGTGCTAAATTCACTCTGCTTGTGATAAGTTACAAATCTAATGACAGCTGCACGAAGTCAAGGTAATGGCCTATGTCTGTGACAGATGGATGCAGAGAGGAGAATCAGGCAAGCATTCTAGTTACCATTTTGTGAACTTCTGTGAGGAGCACTGATGTTTGCTAAGGAGTTACTATGATCTAGAGATAATACTAGATACTTTTATGTTAATAATCTCAGTTAATCCTGACAATAGATATCGATATAATTATGCTAATTTTATAGGTAAATAAACTGAGATCCAGGGGCCAAAGTATAGTTTATACTGTGACTAGTAATTATGCCACATCCAAATGATTAAGGAGCTTATACCATTTCGCTGAGACAGAATAGCAGCAAGTGCCCAATTGCATAGTGTGTAAGCATGCAGGATTGCAACCATACACAGATCCCCTGGTTTCCATTTAGGCTAGGTCTTGGAAAAGTCACTTAATTTTCCTTTGGCTGTTATAATGTCTCACAGGATTGTTAATAAATAGGAAAAAATACATAAAATATTATAGCACTCCACCTACAATATTATTACTATATGTACAATCATTCTCTGGGAAGAGAATTTCAGAGGCATATAATTGTAAGTTAGACACTAGAAAATTGCAGGATGGTATAATACAGCAATAAGATGCTATAGGATAACAGAAGAAAGAAACATGCTTTAACTGGGGAGAAATTCAGTATTGGAGAAGGCTACACACAGGTAGACATCAACACCCTGAAGGAGAGCTCATAATGCCCAGTAGAGTCGGGGCCTGCACTTGACTTTTCCCTTCCCTTGCTTATCAACATGGATGTTTGTGCTTTTCCTCCCTTTAAGCAAATAAACATGTGTTATGTCATCTGTTTCAAAACTCTTTCCCTGTTTCTCTGCAGAAACCTCTTTATGGATCTTTCCTCTATCCACATTTGCTCCCTTGATGATACTTAACTTCAAATATTGTCAATATACAGACAATGCTCAAGTGAATTACACACTCATATTTTCAATTAAATACTCAATATCTAGCAGATAGCTCAAATTTAATGTGTCCCAAACTGATCTCCTGATTTCCCTCCAAATCCGTTTCACTTAAACCCTTTCCCATCATAGCTAATGGCAACTCTGTCCTTCCAGTTTTTCATTTAAAAGCCATAATATTTTTGAATTTCCTTTCTCTTAGCAGCTATGTATAATTTGCCAGCAAGTTATGTTGACTCTATCTCCAAAAATATTCATAATATTTTATTCTGCCTATATTTAATAATTTTAAAAAGATAAAGTAATTTAATAATTAATGTTAAATAATTTCTTTGCTTATATCTGTTTAGCTTTTTATATGTCAGTCCCTAATTTTCCTCCCAAATGCTTACATCTCTGCTACATGCGTATCTATAAGTTTTTAAAAATTTTTTAATATGTATAAGTACAGTTATTCCATCTGTACAGCCCCGCCTTCTTCAAATGTTCCATCCTTTGAATTTAGTCTAGACCAATGGCCTTTTGGGCCTCCTGCTCAGCTATTAGTCTGAGACTTTTCACATACTTCTGAATCTTCATTTCCTTGATCCCATGCCTTGCGTTGTTGTTGCTATTGTTCATTTACTTTTTTATCTGCTGGAGTCATATTCCCCAATAGCTTCCCAAGAGAGGCAGCTATATTTTTTGAGTCCTTCCATACCTGAAACACATCATTATTCTTTCCTCACTGATAAATGATAGTTTGACCTGGTATTGAATTCTAGATTGACAAATAATTTTGCTCATAATTTGGAAGCTATGATGTACTGTTCTGGATCACAGTAATAATGAATAACACCTCAGTGATATTCTTTTATATGGGATTTATTTTTTCTCGAAATTTTTGTCCCTTTTATTTCCAGTATTTGAATGGTTGTGTTGTCTCTGCCGTTTCTCCCCCCATTAATTTTGCTAGCACATGGTGAGTCCTTTTAAACTGTATCTTCATGTCTGGAAAAATGTTTATTTTGTATTAATTCTTTAATAATTTCTTCCGTCATGTTTTTTTTTCTACTTTTGTCCATCTGGAAATGATCTATTTTTATTTTGTTTTCATCTCTATCCTTATTTTTCTTTCTCGAGAATTTTCTCAATTTTCTCTTCCAATCTTATTGAGATTTTTATTTTGCCTGATGTATTCCTTCTTTCACAGATTGTTTCTTTCTTAAGGCTTTTTGTTTTCTACATTTTTTTAGTGAATACAACTTTTACCTTATCATTCTGGGGATTAACCATTACAGAACTGTGTGTGTTTAATCATTCATTTATTTTTATTGAAGTATCATTGACATGCAATGTTACATTAGTTTCAGGTGTTTAGCACAGTGGTTTGACAACTCTATGCATTATGTGGTGCCCACTACAAAGGTAGCAAGTGTCTGTCACCACATATAATACCATAGGCTATATTTCCTATGTTGTACCTTTCATCCCATGACTTATTCAGGGCTCTATTATTTAATTGAACTAGAGTACAGGTGTTCTATCAAAGAGCATAGCAACAGAAAAAGGTTGTATCTGACTTTTTGGAAGTGTATTTTTAAAGGGGAAAAGCACACCCTTCTCACTTTCTACTTCTTGGTGCGTGGGAATTGGTCTTTGAGTTTAAGTGGATTTATGTGCCATAATATTAATGAAGCTGGTGGTGTCTGGGTGGATCAGTTGGTTGAGCATCTGATTCTTTTTTTTTTTTTAAGATTTTATTTATTTATTCGAGAGAGAGAGAGACAATGAGAGGGAGAGAGAGAGAGAGAAAGCGTGCATGAGGGGAGCAGTCAGAGGGAGAAGCAGACTGCTTGCTGAACAGGGAGCCTGATGTGGGGCTCGATCCCAGGACTCCAAGATCATGGCCTGAGCTATAGGCAGCTGCTTAAACAGCTGAGCCACCCAGGTGCGCCAAATATCCAATTCTTGATTTTGGCTCAGATCATGATCTCAGGGACAGAGCCTGTCCTGGGACAGCGTGCTGTCAGGCTCTATGCTCAGTGGGGAGTCTGCTTGAGGATTCTCTCTCTCCCTCTCCCTTTGACCCTCGAGCATGCTTTCTCTCTCTCTAAAATAAAAATAAATATTAAAAAAAATGAAGCTGAGTTGTACACATGTAAATTGTATTTTCAGGTGAATTTTGAGAAACTGAGTAAAATGAAACTTTTCATAAAACTATAAAGCCTTTATCACTTACCTTTAAGTGACATTTTAAGGTATAGCTTAAATTGTTTTACCCTTGAGTAATGATTCCAGTGTATTCCCTATATGTGAGATGAGGAAGAATGAGGCAGTGATAGATTTCTTAAAATTCCTTAATTAAAAAACCCTTTTCTACGTCTTTGTAACTGAATCCCAACCTGACCATTTTGCATCTATCTGTGGTTAAAGGTAAATCAGGCCACGCCTTTCTACATGGAGTTTACTTCCCTGGGTGACAGTCCTGGGAAGAGCTAGATTCAGGTCATATGAAAGGAAATCAGGGGAAGAAATGTCAGTGACTTTATAGGAGATTTGATCTGATGTGTACATTGGCATCTCTTTCTCAAATCCTAAGTTATTTTAAATTCTTTCATATTAGTTTCACATTTTATATGTATATGTTCCCATCTGAAAAGCTTAGGCTCTCAAATATATTTTTATTAACCAATGTAGTATTATTTATGCATAGAGTAGATAAACATTCTATATTTTGTGTATTTCATTCTCAAACAGGAGCTTGAAGAAGAAAAATACTCTTTTTTCAGCTGTTATCCTACTTGACAGTGCTCTGAAACAAATAGCTATTTTTGCATTTTTTTTGCCAGAATATAAATCAGTTAAGTACACTTAATGTGACTAAGTCATGTTACAAATGAACCATAAATATGCTGAAATATTCCGAAGTATGGAACTGTTTTTAAAAAAGAAAGTTATCACGGTCTTTATCAGAAGGCACAAATGGTTCTGTTAATGAGGAAGTTTATTTTAAACATTAAGACCTTGATGGGATGATATTACTATAGAAAGATCTGTCCTTAATTTAAGCACCATGTATCAAGCAAGTTTGGGTTGACGAGATAGTAGGTGAGGGGAACAAAAAAACAGAGAGGTAAAATTGTGAGACTAAATTAACTGCAGACTCTTTTCTATTTTCAATTTCCACAGGACTATATTTTGGTTTCTTTCTATGGTGCTCAGTGCTTAATTCCACGTTTCTTTTAGTCCCATGCTACTGACTTCTTTGGGGTTTATTTTCATTCCATTCTATATATTCACCCTGCTGAAGCTTCCCATGTTTTGTGTCAGGAGGAAACGTACCTTATTACCTTCTTGTCTGTTTAAAGTTTTTTTTTTCCTCCCTCCCTCCCTGTCTTGTACCTAATGAGCAAATTATCTAAAAATAGAACGTTCATCATTCTACAAAATGTTGTATCTCCTCTAGATTGGAGGCCAGTGTAATTGTAAGAGACATGTGTCTGGAAGACAGTGCAATCAGTGCCAAAATGGATTCTACAACCTACAAGAGTCGGATCCTGATGGCTGCAGCTCTTGTAACTGCAGTACCTCTGGGACAGTGGATGGAGATATTACCTGTCACCAAAATTCAGGCCAGTGCAAGTGCAAAGCAAATGTTATTGGTATGTGTAATGCAAAAGTTTACAGTCACATCTCTATTACCATCTGGAATAAAATTCTCTATTTGATTTCTTAACTGAAGAGTAAAGCAAAATTCCTTGCTCAAGGCAGGCTGGGAAAAAAACAATTTGGATGAAATTAACTGTTAAAAATGGTTAAATTAATAATTCTATCAAACTACAGCTTGAAGCTTAGTTTAATCAACCCTTTAGAAGTTTCTTTATTCTGTGGATGCCTTAGTTCACACAGTCCCGCACTAATAAGTCATAGAAAAATATAATTTGCTTACTGCATAGATGTTTCTTTTAGAAAATTAGCACTTTTTCAAAATGTTTTATACTTAATGAGTTCTAAGCAAATCATTTCCATGCTAGTTTTCTTAATAGACCAAAATAAATGGATTTTTTCAAAATATTCTGTGCTACAGGGTCCTTTGTGATAAATCTTTCCATTTTTTTCTATTATATTTCTTTGAACTGTTCCTATGAAATGCAAAATAAGTATAATTCCACAGATCATGTATATTGGTAGGGTTAGTTATAAAGGGCCACATAATTTTAATTTTGTAATTCAGTGCCAAGCTGATTATAATAAACAGCTACCTTCTGCGTTATTTATCATTTTTTTTATTCAGGACCTGCTTTTTTGTTTGTTACTCCCACAGGTATTTTTCAGAAATTAGATTTGATTATAGCAATTTATTACATCCAGCATTTTTGAGGGGAACCACAGCCACATAAGGACAAAATTTATCAAGTGCCCAAAATGCACTAGGTATATAATGCACTTTGAAACGTTGATATATGAGAATATTATGAGAGGAAAGTTTCCTGATGAAGTGAGTCTTGTATTTTAACGGAACCTGTCTTGGTTCACACAGGAAGGTTAAGAAAGACCTTTACCTTTCTATTGTCAAGACACCAAGTCTTTTGTGGTTTTTCTAACACTAACCTGAACCTTGTAATAATGAAAACATGCCTGGAAGACACACACACACACACACACACACACACAAGGACACACACACACCCAATGCACTCACATGGGCGTGCACACACATACACACACGTGCACACATGCTCACGCTGACATGCATATACACATACAGATGAGCATATTCTGAATAACATTTTCATTTCTGTGCTGTGAGTCTAAAGCTAATTCTTTATCTTTTCTATAGGTAGGTATATATACTTCATTTTATACAATTTAGCCAGACAGGCATTTCATTTTAATTTAATAAAAAAATTTAGACATGGTTAATGGTATGACACCAGATTTCTTGGTTTAAAGAAAGGTTACATCAAAATCTTTAACATAACTTGCCCTTATGCATTCCCTTATGCGTACAAAAACTAACTTTTTGGAAAAAAAAAAGAATGAGTAACTTGTAAAGAGCAGTGTATCTTTTTATAAGTGTTATCTGTGATGCTAAATGAATTTCAAGACCTTTGAATTCAACCTATGTGTCATCCTTTGTTCTTTAATATGAAATGTATTTTAAATTTATGCTCTCAAAACAAAATTTAAGGACAGACCCTTGAAGACAATGAAATGTTTACTTTTCTATAACAATGAAATCTTTCCTGTGATAGTTAGATCCCAGATTTTAAGAAAAGGGGGAAAATCAAAATTTGCTCCTTATTTAGAATGTGTTGTGACTCCCTGCCATCTCTGTGTCTTATTGATCCAGATAGTTTTCTGTAGGAAAATGGAAATATATATATTTTTGCAGATTAAATCATCATTTTGACATTATTATTTCTAGAGTTATTTCTGCACATGCAGCATTTTTACTAAAAACACAAACTTGGTACGTGTATGTATAGGTTTCTTTTCCTAATGGGATTAGCCAATATCCTTATTCAATTTTACCTTGTTAATATTAAAAAAAAAAGGCGAAAATACCAATGTATGTTGTGTTCACCTCAGAAAGCAAACTGTTTGAGTTAACAAAACTGTTAAATCTTACTAATGATTCTATCACCAGTAAAATACATTAGCACCAATAATTTTATTAAAGTAGGTCATTCATCTAGAATAAAAAGGGAGAAGAATGTGAATTAAATGCCAAGTGTGCTAACTCGCCTGCACTTGTTAACACGGGATGTGATGCCCTGTAGGCCTTCCTGAGTATCGTTAGGAATAGATTGCCTGTCAGGAATATGTATGGCATATTCAAATAAGCACTGCGCATATTTTTAAAACTGATATGATATGAATCCATGTAGACCAATTTTAATAGTTCAAAATGAGTCATAATTCTTGTTAACAATACAGTTATTTTTAAAATTTGCAGCAATAGTGGTCTTTTTTTATTTTCCTTATTGAAATTAAATGATATGCCTTAGGTGAGTCATTCATCACTGTTAAAGAACTTGCCTTCCATTGGAGTTGAATTTTTATCCATATATATACATATATATTATGCATTGCCTTCCAGTTTAAGAAATGCTTTTCTACATATGAGTTCCTGAGTGTGTTTTTGACTGTTATTTTAGGACTAATTTTTTTTTTATGATGATCATAGCTTGAAATAAATGTTTCCATTGATTCAATCCCACGTAGTCAGTTATTTAAACTCACGGGTATGTGGGAACTATCTAAAGGGAATACTTTGCATCTTAACCTTTACTATTCAAAAATTTTTGTTTTATTCTCTTTCTTTTTAATGCTGTCTCTGAAACTAACCTAAGTTGTCAGAGATTTAATTTTAGGTGATAAAATATTTTCTCTGTTTGTGAAATGTATATATGTACTCCTTTATAGAAGCAGTGTAACAGCAGAATTTACTTGGTGTTTAAAGAGGAATGTCCCGAATCACACAATATGACAAGCAATGTGATTGCTTTATGAGCCAAGGAGAGCATAATTTATATTAATTGAAAATAATAAAATATAAGGGCATATAAAAGCATTGAGACAAAAATTGCTCTGGATAAGTTTTATTTATATTAATTATTTAAAGAGGTGATATTCAGAAGCATATATTCTATTACACAAAAATAACAGCTTAAGATTTTGTTAAGCATTAGAGTATCATCTGATTTCTAGGAAAATAAGTATTGTGGCAATATGTAATTCTGTTTAGTTTTGAAGATTTATTTCATTGTTCTTTTATGTGAACATTTTGTTAACATAGAATAATTAAAAATAACAATTTTCATATTTGTTAAAGAGGAGAAGAGCTCTAATCTGTATGACAGAAACAATATTTCCAGTAAGCATTTCTCTATATGTTAAGGAATAAAAGTTCAAAAAGCACATACAGAAATAAAGTTACATATGACTGCCAAAGTGAGTATTGTTATTTTATTTTGAGTATATGAGCAGGCCTCCATGGCATTACCAGGGAGAAAACAATTAATGTTTTGTGTCCGCGTTAAATGTTGGCAGCCGCATGGTTTGTTGTGAAAGCGTGAATAGAATCACCTCCACATTTTCACTTTCTTACACAAATTTTGTCTTTAGGGCTAAAATGCGATCACTGCAATTTTGGATTTAAATTCCTCCGAAGTTTTAATGATGATGGATGCGAGCCCTGCCGGTGCAATGTCCATGGCTCAGTGCACAAACTCTGCAATCCTCTTTCCGGGCAGTGCGAGTGCAAGAAGGAAGCCAAAGGACCTCAGTGTGACACCTGCAGAGAACACTTTTATGGGTTGGACATTGCCGGTTGTAAGGCCTGTGACTGTGATGTGGCTGGATCCCTGGCCGGGACCATCTGCGACGCCAGGACAGGGCAGTGTGTCTGCAAGCCCAGGGTTGGAGGGAAACGGTGCAACGAATGTTTGGAGGGATACTTCTACCTCCGGCAAAAGAATTCCTTCCTCTGTCTGCCTTGTAACTGTGATAAGACTGGGACAGTAAATGGCTCTCTGCTGTGTGACAAATCAACAGGACAGTGTCCTTGCAAATTAGGAGTAACAGGTCCTCACTGTAATCAGTGTGCGCTTCACAGGTATAACCTGACCAGTGGCAATTCTCAAGGCTGCGAGCTGTGTGAGTGTGACTCCTTGGGGACGTTACCTGGGACTGCTTGTGACCCAGTCAGTGGCCAGTGCCTGTGTTTGCCTAATCGGCAGGGAAGAAGGTGTAATCAGTGTCAACCAGGTAAGAGAAATGTGTTACGTGCTCAGTGCACAGTCACTTGCCTTTTGTTATTCCATATTGGATGATTCCTCTTAGTTTTGGGATTGGGACTTCTAAAAAAATTTACTTCCAACAGCATGGCTGTATTTGTATTATCAACAAATACAGATAGAAATATCTAACATGTTCCAGATTATTTGGTGTATCTGTCTGTCTCTGTTGCTACTTTTGGGATGACCCTTTAGAGGAATCCCGGGTGACCAGATATTTTAGAATCAAGACTAACTTATATTTAATTTCTCTGCTTGAAGTAAATCTCCTTTTAATAACCAAACAAAGTCTCAACTAATAAAAGCAAGAATAAATTCTCCCAGAGAAAGGAAAATTTGGATTAATTATCTATACCATGCCAGATATTTAGATGATGATCTGATTTTCTGAATAAAGCTGACCAAATGTTTCTACTAAATGCACTGTATGTTCTGGCATCATCTAGGGGCATCTAGAATTACTTTTTAAAAAGGTTTTTATTTATTTTTTGTCAGAGAGAGGGAGTGAGACGGTGCACAAGCAGGGGGAATGGCAGGCAGAGGGAGAAAGAGGCTCCCTACTGAGGGGGGCACCCAATGCAGGACTTGATACCAGGACTCTGGGATCTTGACCTGGGCCAAAGGCAAACACTTAACCAGTGTTAAACTTAACCGAGGTGTCCCAAGAATTATTTTTAAATGCCATCAAATTAGCAAAATAGACTACTGTTTAGTCTCACTGTACCCATCTTTTTATGTTTTTGCCAACCAGGGGAAAGATGTACCCTATCCATGGTTTTCTCCTTGCCTTTATATGATCTAACTAAAACAGTATACTTTCTTTATAATAAAACCATCATAATGTCATGATGAATATACATGTTTATTAGTTGTTTAACAGCTGTGCAAATGGTGGTTCTGCCTAACAACCAGCTCAGAGTTATCTGGGCCTGGGTAAAGGAGCGTGATGCCAAGCAAAAGGAAGATTTGCTTGTCACAAATGGGTACAGTCCAAGTCCTGTTTGCCATGACAAGAAAACCAGTTGAGGATTGAGTCATTCCTTTCCTTTCACATTGGTCACTGGGACAAGTAAATCCAAAGGGCTGGATGGGATGTCGTTGATAAATAGTTAACGCCTTTTGAGATATATGTATCAGAAAATAATTTGAACTGGCTTCAGTGTAAATGGGGGCTGTATTATCTCTGGCTGTCCCACAGAACCTGATATGGAACAATGCAGTCAGGACTCAGGACCTAGAAATCTCCCATCGATACATATCCATTAATTCAACCATTCAATCATTTCCATATTCCCCCCCCTTCTCTCTCTGTCTTTCTCTCTCCCTCTCTCTCCAGAAGGACACACTCTGTTTCTGTCTCCCTCTCTGCATGGTTTATGCCCTCCCTTTTAAGGAAAATATAGAATGGGGATCATCCCTATTAATGAAAATAATTATCATATTTAAGGCATTCTTGTATTTTGCTTGTTTGTGTAGTTGCTTATTTCCCTTATTAGAGTTTCAATATCTTGAGAGCAAGGATTAGCTTATTGAACTTGTATAGCCACAGTACTAATGTAATTCCTTGTACATTGCATGCGCTTGGTAAGTGGTTTAATTGAACACACTGAGAAATAATCACGAATTTTAAGAAGAGTATCTGTGTTAGGGTTCTCCAGAGAAACAGTACCAATAGGAGATGTGTTATGTACATCAGCTGTATTGAGAATTTCTTTCACCTATCTCCTTCGTGAGATCCCTGAATCCTATGTATTCTTTTTCTTTTCTTTCCTATTTTATAGGTGTATTTGGTAAAGAACACACTCCAGTAACTTCTGAGAAAGATTATAGGGAAAAAAGTAATTTTTCTTTTAGAATTTTGAATGTCTACAAATAACTTTATTCCACACTAATAATTATTTGAAATTTTACCATTATATTGAATCGTTTTCACTGAAAAAATTATTTCACCATTATCTTCTTGCAGTTCCAATTAAATTCCTTTTTTCCCTTTCTGTTGCTTTCTTTTTTTTTTTCTTTCTTACATTCTAGAAGCTTCTGTGCTTTCTGACAATTTCATGATCGTGTGCTTTTGTTAAATAATTTTTCTAATCACTCAGTGGGCCCTTCTGGCTGTAGATTAGTGTTCTTGTTTTCTGGGAAAATCTACAAAACTCCTTTAATGTCTGGACTAGCATTTGACCAAACAACCCACACCAGATTACCCAAGCTGATGCATGAAATCACCCATCACAGGCATTTTATACATAATCCCTGCATTCACTATAGCACGTTGTCCCTGCCTTTGTTGAACCCATACTCTCTCTGGTTTAACTTCTAAAGAGAAAACTCATTGTCTTCTCTCAAAGTGCAAGAGGGAGACGATTAATTATACCTCACACCTGACTTCAGAAACCTCTGGAATCTTCAATTCCAAACCTTTTTTTCTAGACTTAGACCACCTGAATCAATCAGCTCACTGTTGTGCTCTCCAGGGCAAGTGCTTAGCTTTTACTGTGGACCTGTGCCATTGACCCTCATCTCCTCTTCTTTCTTTTCTTTTATTTCATTTTTGGGGATTTCAGAAGGGAACCATTGTTCAACTCTGCTTAGCTGAAATGTTGTCCTAGTAGTTTCTGGACTGTAATTTTTTCAGCCAAATCCTTGCTGCTCTTCTGTGATTCCCCTCTGTTTCTACAACCCTTGTCTCTTTGATCAAAATCAGTCTTGAGGCTTTTACTTTCCAACAGATCTAGAACAGGTCCACTCTTTAGCACCCCACTCGCCCATTTTCATCTATCTTCTGGACTAGCTGACAAAACTCCTAAACTTCCTTTCACTTTTATTCTTCTCTAGTCGTTTCTTAATGAGCAGCCAAAGGGATGCTGTTCAAACTTTAGTCAGACTGTATCACTCCATCCTCCACAGCCTTCCTATCGCTGTAGATAAAAAGCATGGTCTACATGAACTGTAATGCCCACCATCTTTCTCTGACCCTATTTCCAGGAGTCTTTAGATCATTTGTTCCTTTCAGCCTACAAATCTATCTGCTGTTCCTCACGTTGTTCAGTGCTCTGTCCAGGGCGCATAGGGCAGTGTCCCCCTAGTGGATACTCCATCTGTGTTTCCCAAAGTAAGACATAATTACATTTAAAAATTACCCTGGGGCACCTGGGTGGCTCAGTGGGTTAAGCCTCTGCCTTTGGCTCAGGTCATGATCTCAGGGTCCTTGCATCGAGGCCTGCATCAGGCTCTCTGCTCAACAGGAAGTCTGCTTCCTCCTCTCTCTCTGCCTACTTGGGATCTCTCTCCCTGTCAAATAAATAAGTAAAATATTTTTAAAAAATTACCCAGGGAGCATGGGGGGGTATCTGGGTGGTACAGTGGATTAAGCATCTGTCTCTTGATTTTGGCTCAGGTCATGATTTCAGGGTTAGGAGATCAAAGCCCACCATGCGCCCTGTGCTCAGCAGTGTAGAACCTGCTTCAGATTTTTCTCTCTCCCTTTCCCACTGCTCCTCCCCTGACTTGCGTGTGTGTGCTCTCTCTCTCTCTCTCTCCCCCTCCCCCCAATAAATTACCCCAGGGACATTCTCTTCTATTTAGGCACAGGCACAGTACAATTCTCTGAGTGGTCCTTTGATGAAAATATAGAGAGGATGTGGTTTTTACCCTGCCAGGCCGGGGGGGGGGGGGACGGAGAAAACAGTGGTCTAAGGACCTGATGGATTTATTTGACAAAACAAGGTATTCTGTACACATAGGTGTAGCATATGACAAGGTCAGAATGTGTTTGTGGACATTTTCGGGGGGAGGTCCTGTGTTCTAGCTTCAGAAACTACTTTGAATTTTTTTTTCTGTTTTATTGTCTCTTACTATGAGATTTACATTGAAAAAAAGAGCACTAATCCTGAAGTATCTTCATCATAAACAGAGGTTTCCCAGCAGCCAGGTTGGCAGTTTGCCCATTAAAATGCACTGCTGCAATCTGAAACTTTCTTTCTACTTCTTTAACACATCGGAGAGACCTCGATCATATATCACAGGGGAGAAGCTCTACACAGGTGTGTGTGAGTAGTGGGGCATGGAGGGAAAAGCCTAGGGTAGCGTAGGAGGGATGAAGTCACAGGCTTGCAGATTCTCCCTGCCTTTTTCATCCATGGTTGTAAATATTACTGCCCCTACTAGACTATTGCCCATAGATTCTTGTCCCACTTTCTTAAAAAACATTATTAAGGAAGGTGCATATAATGAAACCTCATGTATTATTAACCTAACCTTATACAAGGAATAGGCTTAATTCAACTAAAATTTATAGGCAATTTGTTAAAGCAGCAGTGCACATTAGAAGGTACATTAGAGCCACATTGGTTTTAATATGCCATTCAATAACTTGAACAGAGGTTAAAAATGCTGCTTAACCTCCATTAAGTATTTTAAAAATGCTTTAATTTAAAATTATTTGGAGTGTGTGTACATATATGAATGTACACATACCCACACTAATAAATATAGCACTAAATATGTTTTCCCAGTTCATTTTTTTGGTGCTGGATGACCTCGTAACGTTCAGCAGCAAGCACTTAATCAGAGGCTAGGCCACGAAGTGCAGGGAAGGATGTGAAGGCCTCCTGAGCCAGTGACCCACCCTTGTCCTTGAGAGCCAGAGGCAGGGAGAGTTTATTGAGGACTCTGCAGCTCTGGAATAAAAATAAAGGCTAATTTATAATGAAAACAGCTTCGTATGACATGTTTTGTGCTAATAGGACAATTCCTCATGCTTCTGATATTTACTTTTGGTTTTGTTTTATAATTCATATAGACTATTAGAAAGTAAAACAAAGTATCTTGTTTCATTAAGAAGCATATCATATTTGTTAAGTAATGAGCTCATAAACCAGAATTGCATGCAAGACCCTGCCAATGGAACTGGAAATAGATGGCTGATATTCCATTAAAAATCAGTGCATCAAAGTTGAGATCCGGTTATGCCACCTGTGCTAGTGTCTGATAAAACAACTTTGCAGAAGAACATGTTTTCCACAGAGAGACCTGAGTCCAGAATAAGAGCCTCTTCTTTAATAAACCACCAGGAAGAATTTTGTCATAAACAACATGGGCCGTAATCCCAGGCACATCTGTCTGTGTGTGCGGTGGTGGGGTGAGGGGGGAGCACATTGACAAGTCATTATTTAAATTGTAATTTAAGGAAAGTCCCACTTTCCTAGAAAATTGCCTCATAAAAATGGCAGTGATGATAATAGGTAATATTTACTGAGTGTCTCCTGTTTCCCAGGTCCTGGAAAAGGGCTTTATCTGGAAAAGTCCCATTGAATATGCAGAGTATTTATAGGCTGGAAGGACCAGTACTTTCCCACTTTATAGTAGGGGAAATGGATTCTAATTAAGTAGAACCATTTACAAATCCAGGTCCAACTGACCTTACAGTCTGAAAGAGTAAAACATTTTTCTGAATAATGCAATATTGTCAATCATTCACTCAATGAATATTAGAGGGTGAGGTAAAAGAAGTACTCTTACAAGTGTTTGTAGCCTCCTTCCCAATGCTGAACCTCATCCCCACCCCTAATGCTAGCTGACTGCTTTAGGTCATGGGGTATCTCTGTTGTATAGAATATGAGTAATAGTTACAGAATTCTGAGAGGCTACCGTGATCTGATAATGAAGAATTGAACTGAGTTGTCTAGAAATTAGATGATCTCCATGGGCAAAGTTGGAGAAATTTCTGGGATGGTGCAATGGTATCGGAGAGAAACTTTAGAGCATATAGTTGACAGGCACTGAGACTGAGAAAAATGGGAACAAAGAATATAAAAGTGCTTCTGTGGATTGTGAATTCACATATCTATGCATTATAATTTACAAGACATAATCATAGCTGCCATTATTTATATTTTTTGTTGTTACTGAATTTGATTTTTAAAGAAATGCATTTGTAGGATCTTCATGGATATTCCCATAAATAGGAAAACTAGGATCTTTTGTTTCTGTTTTTATTTTAGATTTTATTTATTTTTTGACACAGAGAGAGCAATAGCAAGAGAGGGAGCACAAGCAGGGGGAGTGGGAGAGGGAGAAGCAGGCTCCTGTCAAGTAGGGAAACCGATGCAGGGCTCCATCCCAGCATCCTGGAATCATGACCTGAGCCTAAGACAGAAGCTTAATGACTGAGCCACCCAGACATCCCCAAAGATTACATCTTAAATATATTGTTCGTGATTCATATACATTCCCTGCTTTCCTTCCTGATAGGCTAGGCCACTTTGATCAGTCATTCTATGACTCAAAGATTTATCTTTACTATGTTCCTTTAAAGTGTTAACGAGATTTTCTCGTATTTTAAGAGGTAACAGATATCCAACAGGCTAGGCAACTAGCCACCTACCCATCTAGCTATCTATCCATTTCATTCACATATCCATTTTTTTCAGTAAACATCTACTGAATATATTACTATGTACCAGGGGCTATGCTGGTATAAGGTATGCAAGCATAAATATATTAAGGCATTTGTTTTAGTAGAAGAAATGGACCTGTATGTAAATATAACACAGTGTGACCAGTGCAATCGTAGAAATGTCCAATATAGGGAAGTAGTAAAGTGAAAGAATTCATTCATTCTTGAAGGGTGGGAGATATGGAAAAGTTAGTTGAGAATGTGATTCCTGACCTGAGTTTTTAAGGTAAACAGGAGTTGGTAAAGTAATCAAGGAGAATATAGCAGTCAAGGAAGAAGGACTAGGAGCACAGACTTTAAAACATATCTAAACTAGGGCCATCTGGGTGGCTCAGTCGCTAGGTGTCTGCCTTCAGCTCATGTCATGGTCCCAGGGTCCTGGGATCCAGCCCTGCCTCAGGCTCCCTGCTTGGCAGGAAGCCTGCTTCTCCCTCTTCCACTCCCTCCTCACTTGTGTTCCTTCTCTCACTGTCTCTCTGTCAAATAAATAAATAAAATCCTAAAAAGAAGATAAAAAACAAGCATGTCTAAACTAATTGAAAAGTTTTTTAAAACTTTTAAATATGAAATATGTACCTTATGATGAGTCATATTACCATTTATGCAATCATTGACACTTGGTCAACTCTGAATAATGATTCCAGAATTATTTTTATATAAAATTACGAAAATAGAAGAAAAATTACTCTTGTTTTAATTTGAAAATTAGCATCACTTACTATAGTTCATTCTGAAAATACGGGTATTTAAAATCATTACTGAAAGACTCTTGTTGCTTGATATTGGTGAGCCACAGAGTTTTCCCTAGACTCTTCTGTTAGTATTATGTCCATTCTCTGGCTTAAGGTGAGAATCATTTCTTCTAAATGGCTTATAATTAGTACTTAGCCTCAGCTCTGCCCTCCTTTTCTGAATAAGGCCTAGGGGTTAAACTTGTTTTCTTTCTCCCATTTGAAGACCTTGGCAAAGACTGGTTGTTCATGGTCCTCAGGAGGAACATTGCTAGGAAATGGGCTCTTCTTTTATGCCCAGAACAGTGCTGTGCTGTGCAAATAGCCACTACAGGAGATAACACTAGCTGCCTTGCTAATAACTTTGAACTCGAAGGTTTCTGCAAGTCTTCTCCTGGGTAAAGGAACACTATTTTATAATATGGGTGACTTTTTGCTTTAACCGCCAGACACATTGTTTTTCCCATTAGACTTGTCTTGTTTGGGACCAGGGGTTCATTGAAATAAAACTGGGGAAAATAACAGACTTTAGTGGGCTGATCAGTGCTCTGTATGTGCAAACTCTCAGCACTACGTAATGTAAGGAAATAGCATTGTCTTCATGACTGTGCTTCACAACGTGGTACGAAATCATTCCTGGAGAGAAATCTCAAAAAGATCAGTTAAAATGTTACGGACCTGAAGATGTGGAACATCAAGTGGAGCTCATGCAAGGAGATCAGAAATGTATTGAGTAAAAGAAAATTAAGGTCAGTTATCTTTAAGTCATGCTCTGGAATTGAAGTTTAAGTAGGAGGGAAGGGAAAATGTTGTTTTCTATAGTTGGAAGTCATAAAAAGGGAGGTAATGGTCTAGAATTAGGCACATTCAGGTAAGGCAAGAAGTAATCACTGAGCAGGAAGGTATCTGAGTCATCCTAATTAGAACTGCTTAAAAATAGGACAACTAAAATACTGGTGGGATTAACCTTTATAAGAATGCTCTGGAGAGGAGGAGGGGAATTAACCCCCAAGAAAAGTTCCAGTGCAGGCTTTTCCTTGAAGACCAACCTCCAGGTTGCAGCCTCCATTGTTTTTTGGTTTTGTTTTTCTTTTTCTTTTTTGTTCTTCTCTGCTTGTATCTCTGATTTTTCTATGGCATTTTTTTTTTATTTTCTAAAACTTGGACAACCCAATTGTCTATGCAAAAATATACCCCCCTTGTCTTTACAGATTAATAAGTCATTTCTTGTAAAAATCATCTGTAATTGTTCTAGAATTCTCTGTGGCTTGAAGCTATTGCAATAACTCCAAATTAATTCTACTTCTAAGTATCTGTGTTAATGGCTAATTTATCCAAATTGGAGAGCTGTTAGTACATTCATGATGCCATCATCAGGAATTTAAGGACCTCGGTACCTTCACAGGAAGAACAACACATCGAATTTCAACCATAGTATTCTTGAATTCCAAATAAAATCCTTTGAAGTGTGTGACTTTGATTGTATAAGGAATTAGGTATGAGAATATGTATTAATTTATGTAACTATACTTCTGGAAACACATATAAGGCAAATTGTTATAGTGGATCCAAGGACACAATGACATAATCTATTTATCAATTACTCTAAAAATATGACAAGATCAACCTGTTCTTTCCAACAGATTGAATGGCACTGATTTTGAGTTTCTTCCTTTTCTTTGAGCACAATCTTTGACTATTTCTGAAACTTTCTAGGAGAGAGCATGCTGGGCCAAGGAGAAGAAATACAATTTTTTTTTAAAGATTTTATTTATTTATTTGACAGAGAGAGAGAGATCACAAGTAGGTGAGAGGCAGGTAGAGAGAGCAGAGGAAACTGGCTCCCTGATGAGCAGAGAGCCCGATATGGGCCTCGATCCCAGGACCCTGAGATCATGACCTGAGTTGAAGGCAGAGAGGCTTTATTTATTTATTTATTTTTATAGATTTTATTTTATTTATTTGACAGAGAGAAATGCAGCCAGAGAGGGAACACAAGCAGGGGAGTGAGAGAGGGAGAAGCAGGCTTCCTGCGGAGCAGGGAGCCCAATGTGGGACTCGATCCTGGGTCTCCAGGATCAAGACCTGAGCCAAAGGCAGTCGCTTAACCAACTGAGCCACCCAGGCGCCCCGGCAGAGAGGCTTTAACCCACTGAGCCACCCAGGTGCCCGAAATACAAATTGTTGATGGCTATTAAAGAATGGCTTGTTTTCAACCAAAGCCTCGAATGAGATTTATAATTTATTCTAATTACTTTTTTTTCTCTATATAGAATAATAATACACAGTGGATTCACTTTGTGTTCATGTTCTTTCTCTCTTTCAATATCAGTGATAGATAACTAAATTAGTGATCATAACACTTGTACAGATCATTTTCACTTGTCAGAACTTTATTCATCAGAATAATTCTGCAATCCTTCTTCCTCTCATTTCAGTAAAATTCCTTATAACATGCATGTGCTTGTGTGTGTGTGTATGTGAAAGTACTTGGGTATGCACAAACACACATGCCTCACAACACCAAGAACCACTTATCCCTCATACACCTGCTCCATCATTCTAATGTCTAAAGACTTTCTAATTTTATAGCTGTTGGTTATATGAAATTTTAAGTAACGAGAAAATCCTTTGAATTAATTCTATTTCTTCTGCTATAAGAAGCAAATGCAGGTTTTATAATTCTGTGGGGTTTTAACTATAATACTTATAGAAATCAATGCCTACTTATAATTTGGTATATTTGTGTTACTTCATCAACTGTTTAAGGAGTGCCTACTTTATAACAAGCACCGTACTCGGTGCGGGGTGGTGGTGGTGGTGAATTTATCAGACGAGGTTCCTGTCTTCCTGGAGGTTCCAGTCTGGTGACAGTGAGATTAATGATAATTTGAATGGGCACACTAAAGGAAATAAACAGTATGTTATGAAACTGGGACAGACATGTTTAAACTGGCCTAGGGTAGGCTACTCAAGGAAGTCATAAGACCTGATGCGCCCAGGAGTGAGTTAAGCATAAAGGATAGGTCGATATAATTTCAGCAGATAGACATGCCAGTGAAAAGACATGTAGGTATCAAGAACAGGAAGAAGTATGACTGGAGCAGACTGAGTTGGGGATGAGCAGTGAGATGAAGCTAAAGAGAGAGGTAAGACCTGCTGGTGGGACTGGAGTTTGGGTTAGGGATTTGGATTTTTGTTCTCCGAAGGGAATAGAGAGTCATCAAACAATTTTCAACAGATGAATGAAGTGTTCAAACTACACTCTGAAAAAAAGGTTGTTCTATCTACACTATGAAGAATAGATTGGAGGGGTACAGGAGGGATACCATGAGATGAGAGGGCCTCTGTGTGAATCTGCTATTTGTCGACTCTATTATTTTAGGAAAGTTTGTCAACAACCTTCCTAACCTTGAGTGTTGTCTTATATATGGTGAACATAATAATGGTACCTGAATTATTAGTATTCCTGTGAGTAGTGAGATAATGAATATAAGGCTCTTACCATTGTTTCTGGTCCATAGCATCAATTACAATAAACTTGGTGATGACTGTGACTAGGAAGAAAGCAGTAGGGATGGAGAGGAGACAGTTTAAAATTCTTAGAAGACAGTATCCATTGGTGCTTAATTAGATGTAGGGATGGAGGGATGTGAAGGACTCAAGTGTTGCTAGTTTTAGCCAACTACAGAATGCTCAGTTAAATTTAAATTTTAGATAATCAAAAATTTTAATATAAGCTAATATGACAGACTTTTATGAAAAACTCACTGTTTATCAGAAATTTAAATTTAACTGGCCATCTTTTGTTTGTCTGGCTAGCTTCCCAAAGATGTCGCAGGGTTCTTGGTTGAGCAGTTGAATAAATGGTGGTGCTATTTGCTGGAATGAAAATATTAGAGGAGGACTGGTTTTTAGTGGAAAAGTCATGAAGTAGATTTTATCTTATTTTTTTTGCTGTGTGAGGTTTTATTTGACAGAGAGAGACACAGTGACAGAGGGAACACAAGCAGAGGGAGTGGGAGAGGGAGAGGCAAGCTTCCACTGAGCAGGGAGCCTGATGCAGAGCTTGCTCCCAGGACCCTGGGATCATGACCTGAGCTGAAGGCAGATGCTTAATGACTGAACCACCCAGGCACCTCTCATGAAGTAGATTTTAAACCTACTGAATTTTAGTTACCTGGGAGACACCCAGGTACAATGCAAATTATTTACTCAACCTTTTTTTGTTGTTGTAACTGATCCACTAGATAAGAAGAACTATAACCACATTTGTATTGGGCATTGGGAAATACCAGAATAGCCTTCTGGTTTTGGTATAATCATAATACTATATTTTAAAGAAAAGACTGAATGGGAAGTATATATAAAATTTTTCATTTCTTTCTTTCCAGGTTTTTATATTTCTCCAGGCAATTCCACTGGCTGCCTGCCATGTTCATGCCATATAACAGGTGCAGTTCATCACATCTGTAATAGCCTAACTGGTCAGTGCATTTGCCAAGATGCTTCCATTGCTGGACAAAGTTGTGACCATTGTAGAGATCTTTACTTTGGATTTGAGCCTCAGACTGGAAGGTATATATTTTTAATAATATTTAAATATTTGTATTGAATTTTATTTGTAATTACTTTATCTCCCAAAAATGATTTCTTGTCAGTGTTTTTTTTTTTTGTAAAAAGAAATATTTTCTGTCCTTCCTCATTTGTTGTTATATTTGTGACTCTTTGATGCCTGCATTTGTTGAGCATAATAGTAATCTTTGAATCCCTAGAGTTCTAATGTACAGGTTGCTGTATGTTGGTAGAAGTTGCTAGTATTAAGGTCTGGGAATATTTAACTAGATAAAATCCTTTTCCCTCAAAGAACTTACAGTTTGGATGGAGAAAGAAAGGTAAAGAAACATCCACAGAAGTAAACGTGCACACACACACACACACACACACACACACACACACACACATGATGAGGGTTGGGATACACTGTGTATGTATATAGAACCTTTACTCTATATGGTTCCTGAATGTATTGCTTATTTATTTACTCATTTACTGCATCATTTATGTTGTCCTTGCCTTTCTAGAAATTCTTCTAATTAACATTTAAAGACCACTAGGGAAAAAAAGAGAGAAAACAAGAAAACAGAAAAAAAATAAAGATCAGCAGATTAAAACACATTATTGTATCAAGAGATAGGATTTTTTCCTAGTGTATAAAGTACATTTTGAAAATACCCACTTTTCAAAGTACACAGTCTTTAATGTTCTACTTCTTGTTCCCTGTATATCTGTGGGTGTTTATTTTCATGCACGTGTGCTCATTGCTGTATTTTTGAAAATGTGCTGGAATGCCAATTCCATGTGTGTTTTTTGGGTGTGTGTGTTTATAAATATAATTGCTAATTAGTCAAGGGCTTGACATTATCTGGGTTTTTTTCAACTCATTGTCCCCTGCTGCCTGCCTTTTGGCTGTTACACTCTTCATTAACACCTTGATTAGAGTGCGGACAGGGTGACAGGGTAAATTATTGAAAAAATTTCAAAACTAGTACATTTGGCTTTCTACTAAAATCCAGTGTGATTTAAAATATTTCACATGATGTTTAAAATATTTATTAAAATAGTTCTTGTTATTATTACATACATTTTTGGTTTTTTTAATCCATGCTGTTCCACTTCTGTTACCATTGGAAAGAATATCATCTTGATGGTCGGAAAGCATTACTGCTCCTTTTTACAGATACTAAATCACTCTGAATGAGTATAGAAAACACATGGTAGAGTAAATGTTAAATAAAAAGTATTGCCAGGATTTTGTAGTAAAATTGGGGCCAGTTATTGTACATATTATCTCCTCTACATACTTTTTATTGAAAGACCATCTAACAAATTCCCCAGTTGGAATTCTTACGTTTCACTCCTGGTTAACTTTGTCTTTAGGTTTCTTACATTTTCCATAGTCTTTCTGACAACATTTAATTACAGGAGAAAAATATTCCCCCAATCTACTCTCCTCTTTGGAATACTCATGCCCGTCTATGGAGTTTTGGGCCAGTCTCTTACCCATTTCCTTTCTTCTGGTCCCCCCTGTCATTATTTCCATTGTTACCAACAAAATCCCTTATTTATGGCCAAGAGATTTCTAATGGTCTCAACTTTTTCACTAAACTTTACTTAAGTGAATCCGATTCCTCCATTATGCTGCTCATCTGCTCTTCAAAGTTCTTAGATTCAGGCTGAATTTTACATTTTCTGCTTCCCTCTAGTTTATCTACTTATCCTAGTCCCCACCGGAGTCGAATTCAGGACCAAGAATCACTTACATAGTTATGCTCTATCACCTATCATTCTGTGGAAGGACTCACTAACCCTGGGATCGGACTCCCTGGATTAACTGAAAATAATAATAATATTAATAATAATAACTGAGTTTAAATGTTAACCTAAATTGATGAAGAATGGGGAGAGCTAAAACAAAAACATAAATAAAAACAAAACAAAACATATCAACTACATAATTAGAAGGTGCTGAGGTGGGGCGCCTGAGTGGCTCAGTGGGTTAAAGCCTCTGCCTTCAGCTCAGGTCATGATCTCAGGGTCCTGGGATCAAGGCCTGCATCTGCCTCTTTGCTCGGCAGGGAGCCTGCTTCCTCCTCTCTTTTTCTGCCTGCCTCTCTGCCTACTTGTGATTTCTCTGTGTGTCAAATAAATAAATAAATAAAATCTCAAAAAAAAAAAAAAAAAGAAGGTGCTGAGGTGGAAATCAAGAAGGCAAAGCTCAGTAAAATAAAAAAGTTTGAGTGTATGTTGGAGTCTTGGAGACTTCCAAGTTTCCATTCACTGAGAACTTTATCAGAGGGATGGTCTTTTCCACCCTCACCTCACATTCCTTTAATTCCCATTCCAGCAACCAATTTTCATGAACATAACCCTCTCCCCCTTTTGTTTTTTCATCACTTGGAACTTCTTCTTAAATCTTCCTAATCCCAGAAATGCTGTTCTGTAAACACCTCACATCTTTTCAGTCCTCCTGTCTCTAAATTCCCTCATAATTGGCTCCCAATTTCTCTCAAACCTTTCATCAGCCTCATTGCTCTTTCTCATATCTGCTCTGAGGCAAAACTACCTTAACCCTGAGTCTCTTGAGTAGTCTGAGTGCTGTTAAGAGCAGTCCTTTCTGCTGTACTGTGGGTCAGCTCCAGGGATGATGACCTTGCTCCTGCCCTGAGCTTGGGAGGACTTGAAGACCAAGTGTCTGTGCTGATTGGAAATACTTGCATGCATTTACTTCTTATCCACTTGCTTTTCCTGCCCCTTTAAACTATTGCCAGTCTCTTCAAGTCCTTGTCCTTGCAGCTAATCTTGCCCTCTGCTTCATAAACAGACAGGAACAGACATTAAGTATCTCCAGATTATCTTCTCTCCAGCTCCAATTTGTGCACATTGCCACACATATCCAATTTTAAGTCTAGTCTTAGAAAAAAACAACATGTAATTTTTAATGACATATTGCCTGTTCTTGATGTGTCCCCTCCTGTTTTTCTTCCCTTGCTCTGCACTCTCTGTCCTCTTTACATCTCCTTCATCTTCCCTGTGAACTTTACTCCATCAAATTCTCCCCTTATTTTAACTTAAGTCTCTCCCCACTAGCTATATCATCACTATCTACAAATATACTCTTCATCCCCAACCTAAAGCTTCTTCTTTTGACTCTGCCCTGCCCCATGAACCCTGGAAGTTGATCTCTACTCTCTCACTATTCTTTCACTTACTAACATTTACAAAGAGTAGTCTTTCTCTTCTGCATTTTCCCTACTTCTCATTCATTCCTCAGTCACCATATTTAAATGCCAGTGTTAGCAGAACTTGCAAAGTGTAGACAGCAAAGAACTAGTTAGATGGCCCTTAAAACACTCATTCAATCAAAGAAAGATAGCCAGATAAAGTAGATAAAAATGGGTAAAGGAAAATATAAGCTTCGAGAGAAGGGTTTAACTTTGAGAGAAGGGGTAAAGCAGGAGTCAGTGGTGCCTCTCAGTGAGAGGGTCTTATTAGATGCCTTGCAGGGTGGTATGTGTCTCCTGAAGTTGAGGAGACCAGTGCACTGCTATATTTCTTAGATTTGAAAAATCTAAATGAGGATAGACAGTTTGTCAGGGCAGTGCTTTTATTATTTTGTTCTCCCTGAGTTTTTCAGGTAAGGAAAAGAGTGTATTTGTTATGACTAGATAAGCTCTACAAAGAAGAGGAAAAACATGGGGTTGGTTATCTTAGCACTTGTACAAAAAACTAAAGAGACCCAAATAGAGAAAAAGATGAAGTTCTGGTGGGCTAAAATATTAGTTAGCAACCAGTTGGAATAGGGATGTATCTGAGTTCTCTAAAATTATAGGTGAGAGATGCCTAGTAGAGGGAGAGATCAATGAAGAAATCACAAGAGTACAGCCTCCAATGAGGAGTCAAGTGTGTACAGTGTGATACCAGAGAAAGCACCCTGCTTTGGGTTTTGCCCGTCCCAGGGGCTCCTACCCCTCCTCTGGCCTATGCATGAGAGAAGAGGAGAGTAATAAAAAGAGCAGTAATAAAACTCTACCTTTTCTGGTTGTAGACTTGCTGCTTTCATTATGTCATAGCTAGAAAAAAGGAGGGAGAAGTCTATTCTTTAAAATATCTATTCTCGGGGCGCCTGGGTGGCTCAGTTGGTTGGGTGACTGCCTTCGGCTCAGGTCATGATCCCGGAGACCTGGGATCGAGTCCCACATCGGGCTGCCTGCTCGGCGGGAAGCCTGCTTCTCCCTCTGTCACTCCCCCTGCTTGTGTTCCCTCACTGCCTGTGTTTCTCTCTGTCAAATAAATAAAATCTTTAAAAAATAATAAATAAAATAAAATATCTATTCTTTGACTAGATTGGACTATTGACTAATACACTGGACTAGACATTTTATTGTCTGAATTTAGCCTATTTTTTCCCTTTCAGCTTTATTTAGGAATAATTGACAAAATATATATATTCAAAAGATCAGGGAAAGTTGAGAGTAAAATTGATTTATGATTGCTTCTTATGATTTCTGGGTTTTCAATATAGCAGTTATTTTATTGTCCTCCCATTTTTTAGAATTATCTCTTTCTTGGGCCTCCAAGATGTTATCTCTTTGATTTGTCTTCTCTTTTCCTGGTTACTCCTCTTGAGTCTGCCTCTTCAGTTCACATATCTGTGTTTATGATTTCAGACAATATAAATCTTTAAATTTAAGTCAGACCATCCATATGTAAGTGGCGCTCAGGATCCTCTCAGACTGGACAAGATTGGCTCTGATATTGAGCATAGCTTGCCACTAGAAAGAGCTATTGGAAGTAAGAGCTACCATATATAATGTAGCTTCTCTGAAATGAATAGAAAGAATAAAGCTTCCCATGACCATTTGAGGCCCAAGGAAATCAGCAGGATTTGTCCTCTGCTAAATCAGTCATATGGAATGCCTGTATTGTGAGTTGACCCTTATATTCCAGTGATGAGTTTGACTGTCTCTTTTCACTTTAACGTTGATAATCGTTACAGAAGAAATCTTCTGGCACAGAAGGTCATAGAGAAAGATATTTCAAAATGTGACAATGAGAATTGCTTGAGTTTATACTTTTGCTCTTCATTGAGAAGAGATAAAAATGGATTTTATTCTTTTTATGTTTTCCATTTCTTTCCTGAATGATATTGAAATCTCTTTGTTGACTTCTGATTGTTATTGTGTATATATACACTAACACTAACTATTTTGAAAATGTGCACAAAGATGACTAAAATATATGGGATTCTATTTAGTAGAAGGAATTTTCTTTCTTGAGAGGAAAGTTTACTTATAGTCTAAATACATAGGCATACTGCATAGGAAAATAACTACTGATGCCCTGATAACAAATTTTTTTTTAATATTTTATTTATTTGACAGAGAGAAACACAGCTAGAGAGGGAACACAAGCAGGGGGAGTGAGAGAAGGAGAAGCAGGCTTCCCACTGAGCAGGGAACCTAGACCTCCGGGATGGTGACCTGAGCTGAAGGTAGCCACTCAGTGACTGAGCCACCCAGATGACCCAATAACAAATTTTTTAAGAAAGAAAGAAAGTCAACTAAAATCAATCAAATCTATTTGAACTAGGGGGTGTGGTAGGTACTTAAAAATATACATTTTTTTCACTAATTTCCAAAAAATTCTACAGCAGATTGTCAGTATTTTATTGTTAAGCAAGGATAAGATGCAAGTATCATTGTATCTCTTTATTGATTTAGAAAATAAATTGACTTTCTCATCTGCTTTTTCCATTTATATATTCAGGGGAGCTTATTTAACCCGCCATGAAGTTCACACATCAGCCCAGCTCTTGTCTGCGTACTTTTTATTGTATACAGTTATGTTCCCTATATTTTTCTCTTGGCTTATTTTCTAGACTTTTCGTATACTCCCAAGGGCAAAATAAATAAAATGAGTCCTCACCCTAAACTGCAGCAACAACAGCAAAAATCCACCAAATACAACAATAATAGGCTGGAAAATCATTTGCCTGTTTTCAGCCAAGTGGTTCATTCTTCAAAGTTTGCCTATCACAAAAAGGGGATGTACATTTTAAAAAGCTGATCCAAGTGCAAAAATCACTCTGTTTACCTCTGACATAGCAAAGCAAACATGATTTAATCAGTATTGAAAACAATGAAGCAAAATATCTTCCCACTGAAAAATTATTATTAAAAAAAAAAAGAATATCTTATTTGTTTGAACCCAAAACAATGAAATGAAAATGGGCCACATGCAATTTGGTAGTTGGTAGTTGAGGCCCATATTAGACACACTGTACACCTTGGTACTGTCCCCAACCTGACCTATAAGCACCCTTTGTCCTTCCCATGGCCAAGCCTAATACAGCCCATCATCCCATCATCTGGTACAGCACTATTTCTCTTTTGTACCACCCACACATGAGAGTCCCCCAAAGTATCTCCTCTAATGACTTCTCTATATATTCATTTGTTGCATTTTGTCTTTTTGAGCCTGAAGGAGCTAGGAGCTGGAAGTATCACTACTGGTCTCTTACCAGCTGACACACACCAAACGGCAATTTTCCTCAGAGAGTAGGAAATTGGGATCTAGGCTGGCTAGGGAATCTAAAGTCTCAGAATCCTAAAACATACAATGAAATAAAATTCTTCGACTACATTATTTTTGGTTTTACTGCAAACATTCTCCATTTGAACACTGAATTATAGATCTGGTCTGTTAATCTTTTCACATGTGTATTTCCAATTGATCTTAATTGGTCTTTCCTTGAGAACCAGATCAATGACTTCAAATGAAAGCAGATAGTTTACTTGTCAACTTATGTCTGTTCATAGTGTGGGAATATTGGGGAATGTGCCTCACAGATTCGTGCTCCGGGATACTCTCATCATCTAGTGATCTAGCCATACCACAAAGTAGGGGCAGAGTTCCCAGAAGGAGAGTTAAACCTTGAGGCCTATACTCAAGACTGACACATTGTTACCTTTGCCTTATTCTATTGGCCAAAGCAAGTCACAGACCAGCCCATATTCAGGAATACAGAATCAGATTCTACTTTTCGATGATGGAATTCCGTCCTTGGTTTAAAGGATCTACATAAAGAGAGGGGTAAAGAATTGGGATCATTTTTACAATCGCCCATGACCACTAAAAAATATATTCTTCTTTCATATACATTCTGTATGATTCTCTAAGAAATGTCCATTTTTATAAATTAGTGGCATTTATTCACTGTGACATAATAAGAATAACTTAGTGTTGGTCATCAGGATACCTAGGTTCCAATTTATTGCTTCTTCACTTGACTAAGCATATTAGTTTCCTATTACTGCTATAATAAATTAGTACAAATTGAGTAACTTAAAATATCATGGATCTATTCTCTCTCAATTCTGGAGGTCGAAAGTCCTAAAGTATTTATTGGGTTAAACTCAAGGGATGAGCATGCCTAGGTTTCTTTTGGATGCTCTAGGAAAAAAATCCATTTCCTTGCTTTTCCCAGTTTGAGAGGCCGCCTACCTTTCTTAGCTCATGGCTCCTTTCTTCCTGTTCAAGACAACCAGAGGAATGTTTTCTCTCTTCTCTGCCTTCTGCTATGTCCTTCCAACTTTTCACTCTGACTCTCACCTTCCTGCTTCTTCCTATGATCTTGTGAGTACATTACACACTTTTGGATAATCCAGGATAATTTTTCCATCTAAAGATTCTTAACTTAATCCCATCTTCAAGTTTCTTTGACCAAGGAAGGTATCACATATTCACAAGTTCCAGATATCAAGACTTGGAGATTGTTGAGGGGTCATAATCCAACCTACTGTACCAGAGTTCAGCAAACTATGGCCTGCAGGCCAGAGCTGCCCCGCCATCTGTTTATGGGAATAAAGTTTTATTAGAACACAGCAATATTCATTCTTTATATATTGTCTATGAGTGCATTCATACTACTATAGCAGCAGAGATCTAATGGTCCCCAAAGCATAAAATATTTACTCTCTGTTCCTTTATAGATAAAGATTGTTGATGCTATAACCAGATTCACTGTCACCTTGGGCAGGGTGCTTATTTCCACTAAACACCATTAAATCATAGCTTTTTAAACTTGGAAAGAACCTTAAAAGTAATTTTGGTTAAACTCTGCCCTATACATTTTTCTGCATCAGTCACCTTTTCAGAATAACTAGTCGGTCAGTTTCTGTTTGAAACCATGGAAATAAAAAGAACCTCTGTCTCATGAAGCAACTTGTGTTTGTTTCAGACAACTCTAATTCTGAGAAAGACCATTTCATCCCTGTGACTTTTTTTGCCTAGTTTTATTTCTGCCTTCTGGGACCATAGAGAATAGTGTAATCTCTCTTCTGTCTGAAAATACTAAGAATTTGAATATTTTATTATACCTCAACATTACTATGTTACTATAATATGGAGGTTAAGGAGAGTGATATGAGGTTTTCTTCTAGATGTGAAATATGTGATATTGTTAATATTGTGAATCTTCTGAGTTTTATTTTTTTAAAATATTTGGTTCTGGTGACCAATATGTGGGATTAGGTGGAAGGTTAATAAAGGGGAAAGTAGTAGGGATCTCAGTGCAGAATCTTGCTTAGCAGACTCTTCTCTAAATAACAGGAATGCCACCTCCCTGGACTTGGCTGTCATTGTTGTCTGGATGCAAGAGATTGCCCAGATTTAGTCTTGATGAGTCCCTTTATTTGTGCCTGGGAAGGCTTCACTACAACGGGTCAACTGGGTACCATTAACTTCTCCCTTCTAGATGAAATCATACCATTCTCACTTCATCTCTAATAAGCCAATTGTAGTTCATATGGCTTTCAGTTCACATAAAGCGGATCTTCAAGCCCCAAATCCCTTTCTTACAATTATGATTCTATTTCCAGGAGAATCCAGTGCTATTCATAGACTGTGATGAAAAACCTAGGAACCCCAGTGAGATGCACCTCTACTGTAGAGAGGAAATACAGTCTTAATCAGGAGAAAACCAAACTCCTCTCTAGGGCACTCACAGGATCCTAAACAAGAGTACTGAACTGAGAACTCTTCTGGCCTTTGGGTGTCACAACAGAGGCCAATCTTGAAGAAATCTGTCCCTTCCCTGCATGATATGTTAGCTAGGGAAACAGCTAAGCTGATCAAAAAGGGCTCAAAAGAGCTAACTTGTCCTCAGAGCTATGTGTCACATTTGATTTATCTGTGATGTCCTATTCTGAATCTAAAGCTTTTCTACTGCATCATTTATTGATTCATTCATTCAACAATATTTTTTGAAACCTTACTGTGTGCTAGACTTTGTGCTAGGGACGATGAAAGAAAATTCTTGGCCCAATTTTTCCAATTCACTTTAAAGCCTCTTTCTGTTTTACTCATTAATAATCATTAATATTCCTTGTCTAAATTCCCTCAGCAATTTGAGATTTCTTCCTTGTTCATTTTTTTATGTTGAATGGTGTCCCCATCACCTACCTATCAACAAATTAGAGAACTGGAAATAACTCCATGCCCTTCTTTGCTTCTCTTTTCAATTTGTCTATCTCATTCTTCTGATTTTACTTACTCAACATAAATAAAACTATCCTCCTCCTTTCCATTGTTCCTTACCATTGTCACATTACCATTTTACCTAATCTAACAATATCTTGCCTCTATTTACCTTTCCTGTTTAGCTTTGTCTGTTACTCCCATGTATTCTGAATTTATATCCAAAATTTTGAATTGGTTATAATCTCATACCCTTTCCTGATAATTCTTATCTCTCTCTCTCTTTTCTCTTTGACTTGCCTGGCATATTCCTGCTTAAATTTTAACATTCAGCCACACATCTCCAAAATTCCTTCTTTTTAAAAAATATTTAGTTATTGGGGCGCCTGGGTGACTCAGTTGGTTAAGCGACTGCCTTCGGCTCAGGTCATGATCCCGGAGACCCGGGATCGAGTCCCACATTGGGCTCCCTGCTTGGCGGGAAGCCTGCTTCTCCCTCTCTCACTCCCCCTGCTTGTGTTCCCTCTCTGGCTGTGTTTCTCTCTGTCAAATAAATAAAATCTTTTAAAAAAAATATTTAGTTATTTATTTGGTAGGGGCAGAGGAGAGGTAGAGGGAGGGAGAGAATCCTCAAGAAGATTCCCCACTGAGCACAGAGGCTGATACCGGGCTTAATCCCAAAACCCTGAGATCACCCTGAACAGAAATCCAGAATCGGATACTTAACTGACTGAGCCACCCAGGCACCCCCCAAGATTCCTTCTTAATACTCTTCCTGCTGTCCCATTCCCTGCCACCAGGTAGTTTTCCTTTTCTGTGCCCATAAAGAGTCTGCATGCATCTTTAATAATGCTGTATTTTGTATTTCTCACTCGACTATGAGCTCCTTGAAGACAGGGACAACTCTATTTTACTCATTTTTATGTCCCAATGTCTCTTCTAGTCCTGGAACTTAATTGGACCTCAGTGAATATTATGTATGCCAATTTAGATAAATTTGATGGTACTCATGAATTGAGGCCCCCACAGAAGAGAGGTGTCAAAAGAGAAATGTCAATAAAGTGATCTATATCCTGGAATATACCCATAGACCTCTTTCAATAGCTCTCCCTCATGATGAAGCTTCTGACAATGAAATGCATCAGTGAAACACACTCCTTCATTAATGGTGATGTTTTGCAATAATAATAAACAAGACAGCTCTTTCTCTTACTATTTGCACAACTGGACTACATTCCATGGAAAGGAAAATATATGAGATTTGTGATTTACGAGACAGAAGCCCATTAACTTCTTTCCTATTGTACTCAGTAAACACTGAGTTACAGAAGGGCCCCAACACAACTGTAATAGCGAGTGCTAGCAGAGTTTAGCGATGCTGTACTCCTGTTTTGTTTACCATAATGAACTGGTCAATAAACATCACAAATTGTTTATCTATATAAATCTTGACAGATTACTCTTTGTGAAATCCATTTAGCAAGTGAGGTTTTCCCATAAGGATGAAAAACGAAGATTTTAAACAGATTGTGGGAGAGGCTCTGACTGTACCAGGAGAGTCAGTGTAATAAAGGTTTCTTTATATTAATATTACAAAAACCATTTATCCTGACAAAATCAATATCACAATTCATCTTAGTTTGATGTTTCTCTTTCTCAGCTTAAAATGTCTTCTCCTTTATTATGTATAATTTTGTTTTAATAAATGTGAAATATATTTCATTTAGGAGGTGCTCTTGAAAAGGAATAACTATAAAATGACATTAAACTTGTAGCTTATTTGCTAAAGAGTCTTGGAAATGTTTAAAATTATATTTGAGTGGCTGAGAAATTTATAGGAATCATTTTACTTAAACCTTAATTACAAAATTATCCCTAGTGTCCTTTGCATTGGAAACAAACTATAATATTCAGAAAAGTCTCCTAAGAACTTCGTTCAAGTAAAATTCTCTCTCATTGAAGTCAAGCAATTATAACAAGTCAGATAAGTTAGATATAACAACAGCTGGGATAAGAGACTATAAAATCAGGAATAGTCACATTTAATTACTCAAAACATTGCATGCTTTCAGAAGCGATTTATTTATTCCATTTGGATTCAGAACTTAATATCCCATGGATATTGACAGAGCTGAATTGGAGGTAAGCGTGCATCAGCTAGCTGGAAGAAAATAGAACTACATCAAGGAAAGGAATTATGTTATACACTGGAAACTATTACTCTCAATGTACTGTATGTAAAGTAAGTGTGATTGTCTCATGAGTGAGTGGTAATAAAAGCTGAAATACTCAAGAGACACTTATTCATGAGTGCTGTGGTGATATATATATGCATTGGGAGAAGCTTGCCTCTTATTGTTTATGCTTACAAATATTACATTAAAAGCCTACAAACAATATACTCTAAGTAATGGCATATAATGAAATTAAGAGCAAAGCAAATATTTTGTTGCTTCTATAATTCCATTTTAATTTCAGTGCATAATTTTCTTCAGCTCTGATACTTATGTAGCCTAAATAAAACATCTATCTGAAATAGAGTTCTGATGCATGTCTATACGTAAAGGACTTAATATAGTTGTTTGTGGAGGGGGGAATGTCCTTTTATCATGACATAAAAAGGACAAGCTACAGTATAGTGGTTTTCAAGAGAAACTGTACTTTATTTATTCCCAAGGTAATATTAGTCCATAAAACAAATTTGCAGCATATTTAGCAGTCCTTAGCTTTTATCAGCATTTTTAAGGGTGTTGAATGATTACTCGAGAGATCACACTGTAGAATTTGCAGGGGGATAAGAAACTATCCATCCAGCATCTTTATTAGAAAATAGAAGTGAATCCATTTATTGTTATTTTAAATGTGCCACATGGAAAGTTCCTGTTTACAAGTGAGTTGTCCTTTTCCATATTCTATTTTTGCCTCTCTAACACTTCATGGAGCCAAAATTGCTTGTCCTGATCAATGACATTGGCATATGTCAAGAATTTGAATAACTTAGAGGAAACAGGTTTTGGTTCTATCATGACAAAATGCTAGGGCAGTGATTTTTACAAGCAACTTTAGGTCCAAGAAATTTGAGTTGAAATGAAGTTTTCTCATTAATTTTATATCATTAACATCTTTTCATAAATCAGAATAATGCTCTATTTGCCAGCCATTCTAGATAAGTGAGTTTAGTTCATAAAATAGAAAATGAAATATAATCTGTATTAAGGTATAGACAGTATTGGAACATGTCTTCCTCAAACTCTTTTCTTAGTGAAATTTAGTCTTCATGAAACTAAATATAAAGTTTAAAGATTTTTAGGGAGATCCATGATTATCACACCCAGTGTTCTACTTGGAAAGATGATTTATGGGAACCTAATCTAAATTTTTAGTTCAGAAGAACTGCCTTTGTGAGAAAGCAAAATTTACAGTATTCTTAATCGAACAACTGGCATTCAAAATAATCTATAAGATGTATCATGGCATGAAAAAAGCAAAATAACACTTTTTTCCTGTTAATTAATTTACAAAGGGAAGGCTTCATAGAGATTTTATTGTGAGCAACATTTTGTTAAAGATTCTTTTTTCTTGTTTGATGTTGTGTTTGTTTATTTGTTTAGTTCAGGTGTTCTTTTCAATATATTGGCAAAAACAGGCCGTCCTATTTCACAATGTTATTGATAGATGTAACTTATACTATGAATTATTAATCAAAACATTATTCTCTTTGATGGTTTATTTGTCTTGTTTTCAGATGTCAGCCTTGCAATTGTCATCTCTCAGGAGCCTTGAATGAAACCTGTCACTTGGTCACGGGCCAGTGTTTCTGTAAACGATTTGTCACTGGATCCAAGTGCGATACTTGTGTTCCCAGGGCAAGTCATTTGGATGTGAACAATCCACTGGGCTGCAGCAAAAGTAAGTGAACTCTGGCCCTGTTCCGGTGGATGAAATATCACACAGGGAAGAGTTTCTTGTTATTTACTTTCTCTATTGAGAACCCATCAGAAAGGCTTAGGCACAAGGTGGAGAATTTAGGTGGGGAATGAAAAAAAATTACATTAAATGAAACTTGTGTTCTTTTTCTCTGATTAGATTATTGAAATGGTGATTATGATAGTAATAGGAAATTTAAAACATTTTGTTAGAATGGAATCACTTGTGTGATGACCAGAGTCCTGGTTTTCCCCCCAGACATTGGACTTTCCAGTGACACAGGACTTTCAGTGCAAAAACCAACACTACTGGTTAAAACAAAATGATCTGTCACTCCACCAAACAAGGATATTTCCAGCCAATTTTCTATAACACATGTGAGATTTATTCTTACTTCTTATGAGAAATCCCCCAAAATTTATGGGTATGATGCTATTATTAGTTGCTTATTGATATTAGAGCAATTATCAATGCTTATCATAGCGCATCACTCCTATATTTGATATTTCTTCTACAAGTTGTATTAGTTGTTTAAATATCATTAACATTTCTGTTTTTAACTCCTGGAAGCCAAATATTACATCTTAGTATCTTTTGAATTTTCAACACCATTCTCCAGTGCCTGAACTTGACTTCTCAAGATCACCTGCAGTCCTAGAGTTTCATAGCATATTCGTGATTTATTTATATTTACTCGAAGATCATATATCCTTATCTTTTCCTGAATTCTAAGAAATGCCTGCTGAGAACATGTGGTAAGGAGCCCTCTACAACATATTGTACAATGCATGTTCTCCTTGGGGTGTCCTGGGACTATCATGAGTCACAATGAGAGGGAATGCCATAAGTCAGGACAAATCATCACAAACAAGCATGCTTGGAACTGTGTTATCTACATTTAAGGGCGAGAGAAATAAGTAAGAAAATATGGGGCTCCACAGCAGCTGTACTAGATTTTGAGGTAGTGGAAGGCAAGGTGTAGCTAATGATTAAGAAGACATATTCAGATTTTGTAATGTGTAGTTTATCTTCGGTATCCTGTTTTATTTGGTCTCTGTGGATGTTAGTATAAGTAAAATGGCAGGCATTTATTCTTTTGGTAAAGGACTATAGTAATTGCCTTTCTGTGTAAATACAGTCTAAATATAAATCTGGATTTCACTAAGAATCTAATTAATATTTGCTATTCATTGGTTAACTATAGAATTGATTGATTTCTGTACAACAGGAATTCCAACATATTGCTTTGGATGTCAGTTGTAGATCATCATTTTGTGAGAACCTTACATATAACATACTGAATCATAGTGATTTTTGATTGGTTCTGCCACTAATTTTTTTGTGAAATTATTGACATTGTACCACTTTTTTCTACCTGTTCTTACACCTAAGACACAGTCTAAGAGCTATACCTCAGGCAAAACTGGGCAGTTTTGTCCACTGAACACCCGGCCTACCTTTCTCAGGAGTGGTAGACATTTACTTTGATGCCTTGTCTTTCTGTCTCTGGGCTAAATCTTGTCTTTCCAAATGTTTCCCATTTTTAATAGTTAAAAAGCTTTTATATTCATATTCTTCCATATATACACATGGAAGCGCCTTGAGTTGTCACACGTACACACACATATATGTATATGCACACATATAGCTATGTATATATTAACATTTTCTCTTTAAAATTGTGATCTTTACCGTCCAGTACATTTGCTTTTTTTATTGTTACTTAAATTTTTTTTTCCAGTGTTCCAAAATTCATTTCCCATTCCCCACACCCAGTGCTCCATGCGGTAGGTGCCCTCAGTACCCACCACCTGGCTCTCCCATCCCTCCACTCCCCTCCCTCCAAGTCCCTCAGTTTGTTTCTGTGTCCAAAGTCTCTGTTGTTCACACTTTTCAACCCCTTGTAGGAGTTGTTGCTCCTGCTGTTTTGGGTGGGTGTTTCACAAAGTTTACAAAACACTGTGCAAAGTTAGAAACTCAGTATCTACAGAGGTCATTTATTCAAGAAAAAAAAATAATTAGATAAGATTCCTGCCTTTAAAAGAGCTTGAAACATAGTCAGCAGAAGTGATGGATACACTCACCGTAGAAGGGAGTGAACAAGGGGCACAGGAAATGCTTGAATGATTGTGACATGAGTAGGAAGGGAGGCTGCTTTCTTTCTTGTTCCACCTTGATTTTTACATGGTACTTGCCTTTTATCTTAGCAACAGCCGGAACAACCAGCCTCACAAAGATATGATGCTTATTGAAAGGAATGTAGTGCTATCTATTGTTGAAACTGTGAACTACCTCAGGCTGGTATTTTCCTCTGTGTCCAACAGATGTCAAGCAATGTGTTTTCCTTGAACATTAGAATGCTTCATAGAGTCCTTCTATACAGTTTGAGAACCACAGGGTTATGATTTTTATCTTTTCCACTTCCTTAGAGGCCACTGGTAATAGGTTAGAAATGTGATCTGTAATTTTTTCCTTTTTTTTTTTTTTTTTTTTTGATGGGGAGTTGAGTTGGGAATCTGAGCATATAATTTCGAGAATGGAGGAGAATTGATTTCAGATAATTAGACCTTCTCTCATAATCTGCTTCCTTATTTCATGATTCATTTCTTTCCTATCAATATTTGTTTCATGCTTTCAAAATGATAGTCATTGTCCTCGATAGAGGTAATACAAAATATGTAGTAAATAATTTGCCTTCTGTATGCTTTACTAGTGAATGAAATGAAATTTCATTTGCCCTAAACTTCTAACTATGAACTTAACTAAAATATACATATATATGTATAGTTACATATGTACATATATATATATATATAATTGTTTTTTATATATATATAATTCATAGGTCACTTGTGTTTAAGTCTTTTTTTTAAAAGATTTTATTTATTTATTTGACAGGGAGAGAGATCACAAGTAGGCAGAGAGAGGAGAAAGCAGGCTCCCTGCTGAGCAGAGAGCCTAACGTGGGCCTCAATCCCAGGACCCTGAGATCATGACCTGAGCTGAAGGCGAAGCTTTAACCCACTGAGCCACCCAGGCACCCAGTGTTTAAGCCTTCTTGACACTACTCCTATGTTTATCTTTGGTTACTTATCCTTGTTTTTTATCACTCATATTTTTTCCTTTATCCTTACGTATCAGAGAGGCTTTTGTAGCTAACCCCTTTAAAAATATTTTTATTATGGTAACATATATATGACATAAAATTGACCATATTAGCCATTTTAAATGCACACTTCAGTGATATTAAATATATTCATGATGTCGTACAACCATCACTACCACACATCTCTGTAACTCTTTACTTCTTGTGAAATGGAAACTATATGCCCACTAAACAATAATATCTCCCCTTTGCTCCCAGCCCCTGGTAACTACAATTTTACTTTCTGCTCTATAATTTTGAATAATCTAAGAACCTCATAAAAGTAAAATCATAAAATATTTGCCTTTTTGTGAGCAACTTATTTCACTTAGCATTTGTCCTCAAGGGTCATCCATTTTGTAGCTTATCTCAGAATTCCCTTCCTTTTGAGGCTGAATAATGTTCCATTGTATACATACACCACATTTTCCTTATCCATTCATCTGTCAGGGGACACTTGGGTTGCTTCCATGTTTTGGCTTATGTGAGTAATCCTGCTATGAATATGGGTGTGTAGCCATTTCTTCAAGACTCCTCTTCAATGACTTGTTCTAACAATTCTGTTGGATATATAATCAGAAGTGGAGTTGCTGGATCATATGGTGATTCTATTTTTAATTCTTTTGAGGAATGGCCATGCTATTTTCTACAGCAGCTTTACTATTTTAAATTCCCACTAACAATGCACAAGGGCTCAAATTTCTCCATATCTTTGCCAACATTGTTATTTTTTATTTATTTATAGTAGCCATCTAATGTGTATGGGATGCTGTCTCCTTGTAATATTTATATGCATTTCCCTAATGATTACTGATATTGAGCATCTTTTCATAGTTACTGGTTATTTGTATATCTTCTTAAAGAGTTTTTTTTAAGGTTTTATTTATTTATTTGACAAAGAGAAACACAGCTAGAGAGGGAACACAAGCAGGGAGAGTGAGACAGGGGGAAGCAGGCTTCCTGCAGAGCAAGGAACCTGATACGGGGCTCGATCCCAGGACTCTGGGAGCATGACCTCAGCTGAAGGCAGATTCCAAGGCTCCCCTGTATATCTTCTTTACAGAAAATGTATTCCGGTTATTTGCCCATTTTTTAATTGGGTTATTTGTCTTTATTACTGAGTTGTAATTGTTCTTTATGTATTTAGGTGCATGTCCTTTATTAGATATATGATTCCCCAATTTTTTCCCCAATGTATGTGTTTTTTTTCACTTTCTTAATAGTGTCATTTGAAGCACAGATGTTTTACATTTGATAAATTTCAATTTGCCCATTTTTTGTTATTGTTTGTACATTGTTGTCACATCTAAGAAACTATTGCCCAATCCAAGGTTATGAAGATTTTCCCCCTATGTTTTCTTATAAGAATCTTACAGTTTTAGCTCTTAGATGTAGGTCTTTGATCCATTTTTGAATTACTTTTTAGATATGCTGTGAGTGAACTTTCCAGTTTCATTCATATCAAATGTAGATTTCCAGTTGTTCCAGCACCATTTTTTGAAAGGACTATTTTCCCTTGGTTCTTGCTAATCTTGTTGAAAATCAGTTTATTAGGGGCGCCTGGGTGGCTCAGTTGGTTAAGCGACTGCCTTCGGCCCAGGTCATGATCCCGGAGACCCGGGATCGAGTCCCACATCGGGCTCCCTGCTAGAAAAGAGGCCTGCTTCTCCCTCTCTCACTCTCCCTGCTTGTGTTCCCTCTCTGGCTGTGTTCCTCTCTGTCAAATAAATAAAATCTTAAAAAAAAAAAAGAAAAATCAGTTTATTATATTTTGTTGACTCTTTAATCTATATTTTTGTATTATTTTATTACTTTTCTCTATGAGTTAGAATGCACGTCTTGATTTGCCACAGTCTACTTTAGGTTTGTACTGATTTTATGCTGGTAAAATATAACAAGTAAACTCTTGATATAGCTCTCTTCCTTTCTCCATTTTGAGTTATGATACCATGTAATTGTGTATATGTCTGTATATATGTATATGTAATAAATACTATATTACACTAATAAAATTTTCTTTTAACATTAATAGGTTTTTAAAATTATTTGGGAGAAGAAAACAGTATGATTATATGACTCTGCACATATACACACAGAGTCTTTAATGTCTACCCACATATTTACCCTTTCTGGTATTCTTTCTACCTCTACATGATTCATTTTATTTGGTCACTTTGTCATTTCCTTTTAGCCTGGTGGATTTCTTTAGTATTTCTTGCAGGACTGGTCTGCCAGCAATGAGTTCTCCCACTATTTCTAAAAAATTATCTGCAAATTCATCCTTTCTCCCTCCCTACCTCCCTCGCTCCCCTTCCTTCCCTCCTTCCTTCTTTCCCTTCTTCTTTCCTTCCTTCCTTCCTTTCTTTGACGGGTACTTTTTCTGTGTAGAACTCTTCATAACAAGTATTCTTTTTTTTCTTTTAGGACTTTGAATATGTCATTCTACTACCTTATGGCCTCCATCATTTTTTCCAGCCTTTAATTGTGTTTTTATTTAATTGTGAATGAATTTTCTCTTGCTCCTTTAAAAGTTTTGTTTTTGTTTTCCAGCAGTTGGCCATGACATGTTTGGTAAGAATCTCTTGGTATCCTGTTTGGATTCATTATACTTTTTGAAAATGTAGATATATGTTTTCCATCAAATTTGGAAGTTTGAGCCAATCTTTCCTCAAATATTTCTTTTTTTAAAAAAAGATTTTATTTATTTGACAGAGAGAAACACAGCCAGAGAGGGAACACAAGCAGGGGGAGTGAAAGAGGGAGAAGCAGGCTTCCTGCCAAGCAGGGAGCCCGATGTGGGACTTGAGCCTGGGTTTCCAGGATCATGACCTGAGCCGAAGACAGTTGCTTAACAACTGAGCTACCCAGGTGCCCCTTTCCTCAAATATTTTCTACCACTTTCTCTATCTTCTCATTTTGGAGGTTCCATAACATCTATTTTGGTGCATGGTACACCTGACATTGTCTTCCAGGTCTCTGAGGATTTGTTCATTTGTGTTCTATTTTTTCCCTCCTTTTTGTGAATTGGCTAAATCATTGCTGTATCATTACATTCTATCAATTGCTTTTTTTTAAATACTTCTTTTTTCTTGGCATGTGTGCTAGTAAGGGAGGGGCAGAGAGGGGGAGAGAGAGAGAGAGAGAGAGAGAGAGAGAGAGAGAGAATCTTAAGCAGGCTCTATGCCCAGCACAGAGCCCTACATAGGGCTGGCTGTCATTATCCTGAGATCATGACCTTAGGTGAAATCCAGAGTTGGAAACTGAACCGATCGAGCCATCCAGGAGCTCCCCTACCTCTTTCTTTATTTTCAAGTTCACTGATTCTTTCTCTTTTCCTTTCAAATCTGCCACTGAAGCCTTTTCAGGGAAGTTTCCATTTCAGTTACCATATTGTTCAGTTCTGGAATTTAGTGTTTTTATACATTCTATTTCTGTATTAAAGTTCCCTTTTTACTGAATCATCATCAGATTTTTCTTTAACTCTTAGAACATATTTACAATAGCTGCATCAAAGTGGTTTTCACTGTATTCAATACTGGGCATCATTCAGAGACTGTTTCTCTCAATGCTATTTTTATGAGTATAGTTCACACTTTCTTTGAGGGTGTTGTAATTTTATGTTGAAAACACTTAAGTTGTTAGATTCTTTTTTTTTGGTAATTTGCATAGGCTTAAACGGTGGAAAACTTTCTCCATTGCACTGTACAGCTGTTGACGTCTAATCAGGTTTTTTGTTGTCATTTTTTTTTGTTTTTGTTTTTTTTAATTTTTACTTACAGCCTGGCTTCCTAGGGATCATTGCAGTGTCTGAATCAGCCAAAGAGTTGGGCAGTGTCTGTGCTCAAATACTTCCTGAACATATTGCTTCTTCTTTTTTTTTTTTTTTTTTTAAGATTTTATTTATTTGACAGAGAGAAACACAGCCAGAGAGGGAACACAGCAGAGGGAGTGAGAGAGGGCGAAGCAGGCTTCCTGCCGAGCAGGGAACCCGATGTGGGACTCGATCCCGGGTCTCCAGGATCATGACCTGAGCCGAAGGCAGTCGCTTAACCAATTGAGCCACCCAGGCGCCCCGAGAACATATTGCTTCTGCCAATCAATACTATATATGGTTTGAGGGATGTTTTCAGAGTTATACCTAGTTCCCAGTTCTTCTTTGGCCTTCATTTTTCTCTGGCTCTCATGGTTTTTCCTCATAGCTTCATAGTTTTCCAGCCAACTAGGAATCTATGGAGAGCTTATTTCAGGCCTCTCATGGCTCTTTCATACCTAGGACCTCCTGGTTTATTATCTGGTAAATTCACCATTTAACCTAGCTGGGAGCATATACTCAGGCTAGAAAACATATGAGTTTTCCCTCTTGCTCCCAATTGTGTCTATTTTTGGCGGCCAAGCTATGAATTTCTGCCGCCGACCCTACACCAAATCAATGCCCTATGGCACCAAAGCTACTGTTTATAGTTAGCCCAACTGGTAAAACTAACACGCCTGACTATGGACCTGGAGGTATGGGAACAACCCCTACATAAAGACCCCAGCCTCCTATTGTTACTTTTCAAGGGTAAGCGTTCTCAACTTTTTGTTTACCTGTAGTTAACTTATAGCTCCCAAAACAGTTATTTTGATGATTTCATTCAGTTTTGTATCACGGAACTCCTCATGTTGCCATAATTAGAAACTCTCCTATCTGCTTTTACTTTTTAAATTTTTTATACTTTTCTAGACATTGCTTTATTTTTACATTTAATGTATAAAAGATATTTTTAAGTCCTCAAGAATTGTTTTCTACTTGTTTCCTATTAATTAATGCTTGGAACTGGGTTCATGGCCTCATCTTCCCTTGTGGTTAGGTATTTCCATGTCACCAAGTTTCTGGCTGAAATGATGTGGGAAGAAGTGGTATGTGGGAGCCCTAGGTTGTGCTCTCACAGTGGGGAGGGATACCCTCCATCTCCCCTTTTACCTTTACTGTTGAATTGGATATGGATTTGGTGGTCACCCATCTGGGACCATGTACACAAGGACAACCCCCTAAGGATGGCAAGACAAAAAGACAGAGGGAGTCTAGACACCTGTCCTCATAGCCACAGTGTTATCAGCTTTTCATGAAAAAGGGAAACACATACATTCTATTTATACTCAAAATAACCCTGAGAGTTAGACACTATTCTCCCCTTATTAGAGATGTTGCATGATTCAGAGTCCAACCAAAATTTGACTATAGTCACACAATTACCAAAGTGCTAAGCCAGGATTAAAACTCATGGCTCCTAAACAAATGGATGTAGTCACAATATACTATCCTTCCTTACAAGAGATTCTGGAAAATGCAAAAATCACATTTGGCAATTTTGATGAATGAATGAATATGTGACTCTTTTTTCAGAATTCCCTTTTCAGCACACGAAAGCATGAAGTCAGGTGATCTCATGTCCAGGCTTTCATAATATTTATTCTCTGAGTGGTATTGAAACATCTAAGCCTTCGGGTCTATGAACATTCTCCTTTCAGGGTCAAATACTACACATTTATACTGGGAAGTTGGACAATATTGTGCTAGAGATGGTCATAACAAGTGATCAACCTTAAACATTTGAGAGAGCCCATTTGTGTATTTGTGTGTTTGAATGCTTGTTGCCAAGGACATTTTCAAGTAATGCAAATCCTTTTCTATATCCTTTGACATGGGATGGAAACCTATATCTTTCTTTCAGTCATCCCAAAAGTATGTCACTGTTTTAGAAAATACTCTGAAGGTCAGTTTTGATTGCTTTAACTTTGAAATCTGTTGTGCTCCTGATAGCATGCAGAGTTTTAGATGTTGTCACTAATATTCACTAACAATATTCAATTGCATAGATTACAAGGCTGTTTGAGAGTGCTACAAATGAGACACTTTATGAGTCTTTGTGGTTTCCACCAAGAACAACAGGATGTGGATCCCTAAATTAAAAATCACTGACAGATCAAATGCACTGTCAGTGTTCAATAGTCCAAATGACATGTCGAATATGGCAAATTCCTGAATTCAAAAATAAAAGGTCCTCTTCAGAAATGATTCTCTTTTTCTGTGTCATTTTGAGATTGGTACTATTCTTGTCCTATATCTAACTAGACATATGGACAGTTAGAATTTTAATATAACAATCCAAGTTCCAAAAAAAAAGGAGAAAAGATGAAAGGAAAGAGTGAGAGGGTATCTAGTTTGAATATTTTTCCTTTAAAAATAGGACATCAATATTATCTCCCTTAGGTTTAGAGACGTTGTCTTTAGGAATCTATGCTTAATATATGGAATTTGTTTATTTCAAATTCAATGCTCTTGAAATACTTCCTTAAAATGTTATTTTGGGATTATATCATGTCTTTAAAATGGAGTGTATACTTCATGAATGCTGATGAATTAGTAATAGCTTTCAGTTGAAAGTCTTTTCCTGGTGTGCAGGATCACTTCACTTTACTATTCCATACCTCCCTTCTCTACTCTATGCCCCAGGATTCTGTTGGGTCTGTTTGGTCTGCATCATCAGGCTCCCTTGCCCTCTGACTTTCTACCGGCTTTAGCTTCTAGCAGGAGCCTGCTGGAACATACTGTAAATATTGGTAATTATTTGATTGATTCATTTCTACACATGATTTTTAGAAATTTCTTTTTTAAAAAAATATTTTATTTATTTGACAGAGAGAAACACAGCCAGAGAGGAAACACAAGCAGGGGGAGTGAGAGAGGGAGAAGCAGGCTTCCCGCTGAGCAGGGAGCCCGATGTGGGTCATCTGGAGGGCTGGCAGAAAGGGAAGTTGGAATATTTAACCCTCAACTTCTTGCCACAGTGTAGGAGCGGTCTTGAGCTGGTCTTGGAATGGTTGTATCCTGCCATGATTAGTCACAGCTCCTGCCAAATGATGCTTTTCCTACAGCTCTTTCTGTCCCTGATGATGTGGCCCTTTAAGCTAGGGATAGAGTGTTAGAAAAAAAGCTCACATACTGGGCCTGACTGCTTAATTGTAGAAAAACATGCTTACAAAGTTAGGTTTTGGTTAGCATCTTGGAACTTGAACCTTGTGAGGGGTCTCACTATCCCCAGAACAGGTAAGAGTGGCTCACTGTCTCATAAATTTTGTCCAATCAAATGGTTTATATTTAACCTTTCTTTCCTTCTGGGAATCTAGAATTTGGGGGATTGTTCATGTAGACAGAAGCTGTCTGCATGAACAGCCACCCTATACAAACCCTGGGCATTGAATTCTGATGAGTTTCCCTGGTTGGCAACATGCCGTATATGTTCATAAAACATTGCCTGGGGAATTAGGCATATCCGGTATGACTGGAAACTTTGGATTTAGCCATTGATTTCCTCTGGACTTACCTATGTACCTTTTCTTTGTTGATTATACTCTATTCTTTATCTATAATAAGTTTTAGCCACAAGTACGACTATAGGATGAGCCTGCAAATCTTCCTAGAGAATCATTGAACCTCAGGGTGGTCTTGAGGACCCCTAACATAAATAAGAAAGGAGCTCTACTGTTAAACCCCAGAGTACTGCTTTACATCTTTTGGTTTCCTTATACTCTCTGCCAGCCTTTTGAAAATAGTTTCTTTGTCAATCCTCTTTACTACATTAGTTGATTTGAATGTATTCTCTCTCCTCTTCTGAAACACTATCACCTACTGACTGTAAATATTGGTAATGATTTGATTGATTCATTTCTACACATGATTTTTAGAAATTTCTTTTTTTAAAAAATATTTTATTTATTTGACAGAGAGAAACACAGCCAGAGAGGAAACACAAGCAGGGGGAGTGAGAGAGGGAGAAGCAGGCTTCCCGCTGAGCAGGGAGCCCAATGTGGGACTCGATCCCGGGTCTCCGGGATCATGACCTGAGCCGAAGGCAGTCGTTTAACCCACTGAGCCACCCAGGCGCCCCGAGTTTTAGAAATTTCTTAACAAAAACATTAATGGTTTTTAAACTGAGGATTGGGCACCTGGGTGGCTCAGTGGGTTAAAGCCTCTGCCCTCGGCTCAGGTCATGGTCTCAGAGTCCTAGGATCAAGGCCCACATCAGGCTCTCTGCTCGGCAGAGAGCCTGCTTCCTCCTCTCTCTGCCTATCTCTCTGCCTACCTGTGATATCTCTCTCTCTGTCAAATAAATAAATAAATACAATATTTAAACTGAGGGTTGCTGGAGGGGAGAGAAGGGATAGGGTGGCTGGGTTATGGAAATAATAAAAATTAATAAAAAAAAAGTAAGGTAACATAGAAACCTTTGATATGTTATTTAATGAAAATCTCTGAGTAGGATGTGCTTCTCTAAACGGTTGGAGGATTATGCATCTTGTTAAGCCAGAAGGTAATAACTGGTGGCTGATTGTTCTTAAAAATTAGTTGGACATTATTTTTCTCCTTTGCCTTTATATATTCTGTCAGGGAGGGGTCTGGTATGGAATGAAGGAAGGGAGGGAGACTGAGGAAGATATGCAGTGTTAAGAGACAATGTTTTCATAGTGTATACTTACATTATATTAAAATATCACTAAAATGATGAGATGAATGCTCTTATGTGCTTTATGGAAGGAATCATACTACTTCTAGCAGTCATTATACCTCTGATAAGTGTGGGTATATCCACATAGTCCATTCAAATGATTTCTTGCTAATATTTAGACTATTTAATATTCATAACATCTGTGAGTATTGGTACCACCAACTATTATTCTTTCCTTTACACTGTGCTCTGTGAAACAAGATGAGGCATTGTGCTTAGTGGAATGAAAAACTTCTTTTTAAAAATCCAAAAATTATGTTACTTCAATTTCAAGTTTCAATGTAACTTACTTATGTTAACTTTTGAAATATTTAAGTAGAAAACAAGTGTTATATATCATTGGATACTTTCTCAAAGAAGAAGGAGAAGAGAGGAAGAGGAAAAGGAAGAAGAAGGAGGAGGAGGAGAAGAAGAAAAGGAAGGGGGGAGAGAGAGAGAGAGAAAGGAAGGTAGGAAAAAAGAAAAGAAAGGAATAAAGAACAGAAAAGAAAAGAGAAAAGAAAAGAGAAAAGGCTTCATGTCAAATCGTTGGTCCACTCTCCAACTGTGCTTATGATAGCTGTATTGACCTACAAAATTGTTTTATGCTTACAGATAAAAAGCTTTGTTTTAAAGAACTCATGATGTGTGCCTTCTGTTTATTAATGTCTTGGTAAACCACATGTCTTCTTGATAAAGTAATCCTGAATCAGAAAGACCTCTTTGCTGGATGTCTTACTTCAGCTTACTTGTGTGTTTATTGATTGCCTTTGCTAATAAATGCTCTCTCCATTATAATTTAGCACCGGCCCAACAACCTCCACCCAGAGGACAAGTTCAAAGTTCTTCTGCTATCAGTCTCTCCTGGAGTCCACCTGATTCTCCAAATGCCCACTGGCTTACTTACAGTTTATTCAGGGAGAATTCCGAAATCTACACAACTGAAGATCAATACCCATACAGTAAGTTTAAAGGTTTGGCGATAGAAAGTTATAATATATTCTGAGAACTGATATATTAGTTAAGTTCTTTGACATGGAGGATAAATGTTGTGGTTTCCTATGTCTAGCAGAGAGTTTCAAGCAGAGACAGAATTACGAGTCTCACTAACAGTCTCCTCATAATCAAAACAATGCAATAAAAATGAGATGCTTCTCATTTGATAATCTCTAATGCTTATAAATTCTCGAAGATAAAAAAAATTACCCTATTCAGCCAGCACTAATGAGGATGTGGAGTAGTTAGAACTTATATAAACTGCTGGACAATCTGTGTAGGTTCACTGGCACAACTTTTCATGCAGGATAAATTGTTAAAATGTATAAAAAACTATATCTTTTTGTATACTATTTGACTCAATAAATTTACTTTATGTTTCTAAAAGATTTTATTTATTTATTTGACACAGACAGAGGCAGTGAGAGAGGGAATACAAGCAGGGAGAGTGGGAGAGGGAGAAGCAGGCTTCCTGCCGAACAGGGAGCCTGATTCAGGGCTCCATCCCAGGACCCTAGAATCATGACCTGAGCCCAAGGTAGACACTTAACGACTGAGCCATCCCAGCGCCCCTAGGAAATTTATCTTAAATGAACAGTCATAAATGGATACAAAATGTGTTCAAGCCTACACTTTTTGTAATAACAAATTATTGCAAAACAATCAAATATTCAAAATCTTTCAATAAATTATAATAGCTCATAATAGGGCCTGATACATTGGTAAGTGAATTGTAGGATGTGATTACCTATAAAATGGTATTTTAGTTTACATGTTGATGAATGGAAAGTGTCCATGACACAATGTGCAATGTAAAAAAAAGATATTATAAAAAATCTGCGTTATATTAAATTCAAAAATATGTAGAAGCATTGGAAGACTTAAAACAAGCTGAACTATAGTTTTCTCTGAGCATAAGGATTACAGAAAATTTATCAAATATTTCTGTTATATGGGTTCAGCTTTTAAAATTCTTAGGTTTAAAATGGGCTTTTAAAAAAAATGGAATAAGAAGATTTTAAAGGAGCTTATAGAAATCAAACTATGGTTTTAAAAATATCTTGTCTTAAAAAAATACTCAGATGTTTTATATAGTTTCCCTAAAGTCAGAATGAAGAAATAGAAATGTTTACATCCTTCCACCTCTGTCTTCCTGATATTTGCCTTTAGTCACGTTTAGCTACAAGCTAGTTTAAGGAACTAGTTTCAAAAACATTGGAATTATTGATTCTAATTCAAGTTTCCATTTTTTTTCTCTTTTTTTTAAATATCCAATTCCAAATTCCAGTTTAACTTACTTAATTAGAAAGTGTGTAAAGTTCTATAGAGGCACAGAAGTTCCATAATCTTCCTCAAAATGGTTATGGAGATGCCTTGTTTTAACATAGTGATTGGATTTAAAACTTTTGCATAACATACATTTATGTTGTGTATGCACTAGAGCAGGTTACATTTTGTACCTGATTCTGACTGACATGTACCTGCACTATTGTGTCCACTTTCTTTTAACTCTAAATGTTTCTCCAATATTCCACCTCTTCTTTGAAGTCAATGGCAACTCTGAACTTCATGCAGATTGCAGAGGGAAATGAACATCTGTTTACATCTGCCATATTGGCAAAGCATCCTAAAAACCTGCTACTAGAATGTTTATTTTCTTCCAAATATCAGCATGATCCAGGTGTCCTGAAACTTAAACTTTTGTGATAGGGGGAAGAGAGAGTTATAAAAATATTGAAAGTGATTTTGAAGATGACAGTACCACTGGTTGGATTATTTCTGAAATTGTAAATTAGGGTCACCCCATTTTCCATTCAGCTTAATTCAATAATAAAATTAAACTTCAGTTATACCCTTCAATTCCAGTGGCATGTTTTCCATAGTAACATATTGTGATCTATTTTATAGACCATTACACGAGACTACAATGCTCTGGGTCTTACTCATGATTGCACTACTATAGAATCCAAGTAACAGTTTCTTACATAACAAATGTGTACTCATGCACTAATCAGACATTTATATAATCCTATTAAAAGAGGTATTATTTCCTAAAACTTTCTTTTTCATTAAAAAATGCCACTTCTGGCATTTCTTGACAATCACTATAATTAATGATGTGAAAATTTCTGCATGATGGTATTTAAACAGTAAGAACAATTGGTTAACGCTGTCAGAACTTTGTATCATTCTAATAATACCCTAATGTTTATTACTCTTTTCCAGTGTGTGGCTAGCATGTGTAATATGAAAAGGAAACAGTACTTATATTCAGTCGGATGAACACAAATCTTTGGGTTAAATAAAGGCATTTAGAATTATAGGTGGAGAATCATTGAACTTTTCAAAGAAAATTAATAGTGTTGTCTTCTGAGAAAGTTTGATCATTTGGTTGAGAACATTATAGAATTCCTTGTTAGAATAAAAACTTTTCCTAGCTTGCCTGATGCACCATGGGAATCTCTAGGACAGTGGTTTCCAACCTAAGATCATGACATACTGTGTATTATTATTATTATTATTATTATTATTATTATTTTAAAGATTTTATATTTTGACAGAGAGAAACACAGCCAGCGAGGGAACACAAGCAGGGGGAGTGAGAGAGGGAGAAGCAGGCTTCCCACAGAGCAGGGAGCCTGATGCGGGGCTTGATCCCGGGACTCCGGGACCATGACCTGAGTTGAAGGTAGATGCTTAACGACTGAGCTACCCAGCCACCCCGTGTGTATTATTATTTTTAAAAGTTGCAAAGTATTGGTGACTAGTAAGAGCTAATGGTGGAATAATTTTAAAGTTTCTGAATAAGAAACTTTTTAAATATAAGCAAAATTTACATCCTCATAACCTTGTACATAACCAGCTTTCAAAAACAGGAGAGAAAGGTATAGAGGTCAAATAAGTGTGCTAGAATTTTACATAATCAGTGTCTAATATTATCTCCCCTGTAGCTCCAATCTGCCTTGCCCACAGGTATTTTCTGTGTGATGTGTGTGAAGAGAACAGCTATCATAGGAAATAGCACTTATTTGATAGTGTTGTAGTTTTAGGGAGTGGCCATGAAATCACATTATCTTTTCCTATTTTAGTTTGGAACTACAAGAGAACTAGGCCTAGGATTCAGTAAGACAGAAGTGAAAAATAAAAGTCATTTTCTTTTCTTTCTTTCTTTCTTTCTTTCTTTCTTTCTTTCTTTCTTTCTTTCTTTCTTTCTCTCTCTCTTTCTTTCTTTCTTTCTTTTTTTTTTTAACAGATTTTATTTATTTATTTGACAGAGAGAAACAGCCAGAGAGGGAACACAAGCACGGGGACTGAGACAGGGAGAAGCAGGCTTCCCGCTGTACAGGCAGCCCAAAGCGGGGCTCGATCCCAGGACTCCGGGATCATGACCTGAGCCGAAGGCAGGATGCCTAATGACTGAGCTACCCAGGTGCCCCAGAAGTCATTTTCATTACTAATAAAAGTCAGACTGGAGAATAGACCTTTTCTCCTGCACTAAGACAGATCAGAAGAGAGAAAGATCAATGGGCTGATCTGAGTATGCTCTGTTTCCCTCTTTTCTCCCCAAATTCACAGTTAAATCATTTCTCATTTGGGAAGCCATGAGTAGAGGTACAGTCCTTACATGTTTACTCTAAAAAATCCTTTCACAGAGAAACAAGAGGATGAATACCTCTACACCTGACTGTTGCTGACATTGCCTAAAGATGTCATAACATAGTTTAGAATTGCAAATGATGATACATCTTAGTGAATCCAGAGACCTCATTTCTATCTTTAATATCATCATCATTTGTTACTCTATACTATGTCAAAGGATTAATGTAACAAGTGGTAAGAAGGTTCAGCGGCGCTGAGAGAAACAAACAGTAAATATAGAGAGGGAATGATGGGGCGCCTGGGTGGCTCAGTTGGTTAAGCGACTGCCTTCGGCTCAGGTCATGATCCCGGCAACCCGGGATCGAGCCCCACATCTGGCTCCCTGCTCGGCGGGAAGCCTGCTTCTCCCTCTCTCAGTCCCCCTGCTTGTGTTCCCTCTCTGGCTGTGTTTCTCTCTGTCAAATAAATAAAATCTTAAAAAAAAAAAGTTTAAAAAAAATAGAGAGAGGGAATGAGGAAAACAACAAGAACAACAACACAAGAGTTGATGACAAGCAGCTGTTTCTATAAAGCTCTTAATATTCTTTCCTAGAAAAATCAATCAGATGTATATTGAAAAATCATTCCTTCACTTATTCAGTAAGATTTTATTCAGTGTTTACTCCAGATCAGGAACTGTATGAGTCACTAGAAGCACAAAGATGGAAGGAGCAGCTCTCATTATTGAGAGGGGAGATAAAAAAGTAAGACAAAAATATAATATATATTAAATGTTGAATTAGAGTACACTTGGTGTATTAGGAAAGTATTGGAACAGGGAGAGGAAGGCATCCCTGTGGTGGCAGAGAGGGAGACTGAGAGCATTTCACAATAAGGAGGTGATGTGTGAACGGGACCAGCCAGGTCATGTAGTAAAGGAAGAACGATTTTCCTGGAAGAAATTGTATGTGAGCGGGCATGACGGGAAGGTGTATGGGAAAATAAGGTACATTTAGCAAACCTGAGCAGCTCCAGGTAGCTTTCATGGGTGGTATATTAGGGAGATACTGCGAACCATAGTGGGTACCAGCCGAGATCATAAATTAGTGCTGAGGCACGAATTCTAAATGTTGTCCTGAATGTGCAGAAGTTTGTGGTTTGAACCTAGGTGACTCAGTCAGTTAAGCATCTACCTTTGGCTCAGGTTGTGACCCCAGGGTCCTGGGATCGAGTCCTACATGGGGTTCACCACTCAGCTTGGAGCCTATTTCTCCATCTGCCTCTGCCTGCTGCTCCCCCTGCTTACGTTCTCTCTCCCTGTCCAATAAATAAATAAAATCTTAAAAAAAAAAGAAGTTTGTGGTATAGAACAATTTTTCCAAGCTCAAACTTAAAGATAGAGATAATTCTTATCCTAACTAAGGAGTATGACCTGCTTGAGATAAGTTCTTTTAACCCGAGTCATTTTGTTGTTGTTGTTATGATAAAATTAGGGGGAATTCTACTTATACCCTTTCAATTGCTTTTATTTAATTCATACTATATGTTGTTTATACACTGCTTTTAACCAAATATATGTTGCCATCTCAATTCTATAATTACTCTAATTACTTACTCAATAGACTCCTCTTGTAGATTCTGATCTATCAGGATTGTATTCCAATTCTAATGCTACAAGCACCAAGTATGTACTGAATTTCTCTTAATTATCATCAGGTTATGTATCTTCCAACTTCCAGTTTAAGAGTGTGCCATTCTCTTGTAATATTAAGCATATATATGATACTAATGGGATATTATGGCTAGCTTTCTTTCTTCCACATCCAAGAATACCTGAAATCTCATATTCCTCCACCCCTACCTCATTTAAACATGATCCATACATTTTTAAAAAACTGAATATGAACCCTCCTCTTCCCTGAAACCATTTAAGTTTTGGACTGCAAGAAAGGTGAGGAATTAGGAGAATATGAATCTGGATTTTCCCAGATTACTTAGGTTCTCAGAAGGTAACTGTTTCTTGGTTTTATTTTATAATAGAAAATTTCACTAATATGGGAGATAAGAATTAAATATCAGTGGGAACACATTTTTGTTATTTAGTACTAAGCATAGTTGGAAAGAAATTAATCAGTGCAGGGGCACCTGGGTAGCTCAGTGGGTTAGCATCTGATTTTAGCTCTGGTTATTATCCCAGGGTCCTGGGATCCAGCCCCATGTGGAGCTCTCTGTTTAGTGGGAAGTCTGTTTCTCCCTCTCCCTCTGCCTTTCCCCTGCTCTTGTGTGTCCTCTCTCTTTCTCTCAAATAAATTTTTAAAAAGCTTAAAAAAAAGAAATTAATCAGTGCATATTGTTGTTATTAGCATCTCCAAAAAGGAATCTAATGCCACGTTTGTGCAATAATTTGTCTAAGTGATTTTGTTGTTGGTATAGATCTTTTTCTTATGAAAGTGTTAAATCTCATTAAGGAAGCCTAAAATAATTTTTTTTTAAGCCTCAGAATTGCAGCATTCTAATATGATGACTAACTTCACTTTGGAAAATTTCTGGAGTAGTGTCTCCTCCAGTTTATTTTTCATAATAATACTCAAGTGCATGCACTATTACATTCTGTATTTTTCTCATGTTGCTACATTGGCCATCATCACTATGTTCTTTAATAATTATGTGATATTGCAATTCTATTAATATATCATATTAATATAACATATTATAACCCAGTAAATTCTACTTTATTACATTTCCTATTATAAATAACACATCCATATTTTGATATGCTTCCTGAGGAAATGTTTCCCAAGAATTGGATCAAGGATTAGTCTCATAAAATATGTTTGAATGTATGCTTGTATACACTATCCATTTATTGTCTCTCAGTTTCAAACTCTTCACTGCCTGATTTGTGAGAGTGAAGCTGGAACCTGTAAATATTTTTCCTTGACCAGCTGGTGCATTGTGTCATAGTCCTGTAATACACTTTCTGTCCCCTTGAAGAACGGGAAATTCCAGGCACATGCCTAACCATGTCCACGGCTTATCATTTTAATCCTTTAAAAAAGCCAGACTTCTCCTGTGTCAATTATCCACTAATGATAACAACTGCCTCCAAAATACTTCAGGTTAAAACAGCAATAAACATTTATAAGTTCACAGTTTCTGTGGGTCAGAAATTCAGGAAAGGTTCCAATCAAGGTATCAGCCAGGTGGCAAATTTGGCCTGTGGCAACAGTTTGACAACCCTTGGCCCAGAACAATATTGTTGAACAAGCAAATAGGTGACATAGAAGAGACCACTATATCTATTTCTGGGAACTGACAGAAATTTCTCTTATATCCTCTGCAAAAAGACACTATATTATAGAAAGAACAAGACTTTAAACAACCTTCCAAATAGTTTTCATGGGGCACTTTTCTTATGTTATACTGCACAGTAAAAGCAATGAGAATTTTCTTTATTTCAGTTTTAAATATATGAACCATTTTCTTATTCAAAAGAGAAAATTGTATAGTTTATGTGATTATGCTATATAAATAGGAAAACAATTAGGAGGAGGAAGGAATGATTCCTTCCCAATTTGTGAAATGTGACTCTTTTCTTCTTTTAATTTCAGATATTCAGTACTTCTTAGACACTGACCTGTCAGCATATACTTCATATTCCTATTACATCAAGGCAGCCAGTGTGCATGGTTCAACAAGAAGTGCATCTGTCACTTACAAGACAAAACCAGGGATCCCAGAAGGAAACTTGAACTTAAGTTGTATCTTTCCTGTTAGTTCAGACTCCGTGACACTTGTCTGGACTGCACCTTCAAATCATTCTGGTCCTATAGAAAAATATATTTTGTCCTGTGCTCCTCCAAGTGACAATCAGCCATGTGTTCCTTATGAAGGTCGTGAAACTTCTGCTACCATCTGGAACCTGGTTCCATTCACCAAGTACCATTTTTCTGTACAGGCATGTACTAGTGAGGGCTGTTTACACAGCTCACCCCTTATGGTGATCACAGCCCAGGCACCTCCCCAAAGGCTGGGTGCACCTGAGGTGCGGAAGATCAGTTCTACAGAACTACAGGTAGAATGGTCTCCCCCACTGGAACCAAATGGTAAGAATTCAAGGCTTATATTTCCTTTTCTTGAGCAAAACATGAATGAGAATCTAGGCATTTGTAACTGTGCAATAAGAACCTGGCAACTGTATTCATTTTTATAACTGTAGGGTATAATAATTGAGAATTTCTAAAGATATCAGATACTATTTGTATTGGTTAGTAGAACAAGTATATTTCTTTAATCTAATAACAAATTCTATTCATTTAAATTGCCCCTTAAAAGGCTAATATTATCTTTGCTCTTAATGACATCTGTCACAACACAAATGATGTTTCTAATTTGAAACTCACTTATGAGATGCATTATATTTGACTGTGTCACAAGTTAGGGCACCCATAAGCCGTAAATTTTCTCATTTAGGCAAGAAAAGGATATAAAATAATACAAAAAAAATATGTATATAGGCTAGCTGACTCCATTAAGTTAATTTTTTGTCCTCATACAATTGAACCCTTGATTATATAGGCCAGACAAAAATTCATAGATTTTTAGTAATTATTACCACATACATATGATGGCAAAACCTCTTTTCTTAGGCTTTTGAAGTTATTTGAGAAAACTAGGTAGAAATCAAGTTTAATATTCTAATATTTATATAGATAGGGCTTGTGTTAAACAGATAAAAAATTAAAATACCCAAATTTGAAAGTATATAAATTGGAGGTGCAATGATCTAATCTGTTCCCCCCAAAAGCAATTCTTAGTGGAAATTATGATCATTCATTCTGAAAGGGATTGAATTTACCTGTAGTAATTTAAAGCTATTTTGTGTTTATACATTCCATTTTGGTTTGTTTTTTGCATGAATATGCTTATTCAGTAGTATTTCATACATCTGTCCATCAGTTTGTTGTCATAATTTTTTAAGTCCCATCATCTAGATTACTGAGGAAATGGCCAGGTAATCCAGTCAGAACAATGCAAGTTGACACTTTTTAGCTGGCCTAACCCCACCCCACCCCCAAAACTGTCTGCCTGATGAGTCCTCTTGGTTCACTGTGTCACTTTTCTAGGAATAATTATAAGATATGAACTCTATATGAAAAGAATGAAGTCTGATGGAGAAACCACATCAGCAGAAAGTCGAGTTTTTCAGAGTGGTGGCTGGCTCAGCCCCCACCCATTTGCAGAATCAGCCAATGAAAATGCAGTAAAACCTCCTCAGACAACCACAACCATCACTGCCTTGGAGCCATACACCAAGTATGAGTTTCGAGTCTTAGCTGTGAACATGGCTGGCAGTGTGTCTTCTGCCTGGACTTCAGAAAGAACTGGAGAATCAGGTGAAGAAAAATGCTTTTAACTCTACTTTTCCTAAACGAAAATACTGCCCCAAATGAAAGTTGACAGCACTAAAGTACATTCTTGAAAAGCAAGAATTATAAATTTATATAGGCTGACTAAGGAAAAGTTGAATATATTTGTTGGTTATGTAACTATCCCAAGGTCATAAAGCACTTGCAGTAAATTTGAGGGGAAAAAAAATAAATGCCTTAGCTATTACTTCAAGGGGGAAAATATAACTACTTATAGTCTTTGGGGATTGTTTGCTAAAAATAGTAATTGGTTTCCATTCCTGAAGTGGGTTGCCTGTATGTCCTATCTTGCTCCAAATTCAGCACAATTTGTGTTTAATGAAATAGATAACTGTACCAATTTCACAAATCTTATTTTGTTTTTATTTCTCTCTCAAAAGCAAATAGTGTAGGTACTAGATTATACCTAATGATAGAATCCTGGATGTCACTATCTGAAATTCACAAATGTGTTTATACGCAGTTGGCAATATGGTAAGGAAGGAAAGTAAAATTATTAATTTTCTTAAGATATCTTCACTACAGCAAATGAGATATTTTTATCCTCCCCCTTTACATTAGAAACACTTCAAATATCATGAGCCTTTAACCAAAAAAGACACTTTTGTTATGCTTAGAATCTATGGATATTCAAAGAAACCCACATCCTGATTTAAATTGGATCTGTTAGGACTGTGGGAGGATAAGGGTAGCTTTAGGTTGATGTCCAAGGGAATCATTTCATGAATAAAATGTGCATTGTGCTTGAGCATCTCTTAATGACTACCAGCCATCTTGGACAAATAATAGTGCCATGATAGCACAAGTGATGAGCCATGGCGTTCTGGAAGGGGAAAATCAAGGTCAGAAAAGAAAAGTAATGGGTGAAACTGCAGTACTGGACCCTCATAATCTTATGGGTCACTGGCTATTGAACGTGCAATGAGGTCCTTTGATAATACACCTTTGGTTAGCACATTTAAAATCCGTATTAAGATCTCAAGGATGGTAGAGGGAGAATGTATGTGTGTATGTATCTGAACATTCCAACCAAGATTTATGAAAACTTTAAAAATTTCTTTTGGGGTTATTCAGAACATTTTAGATTTAACTCTTTCTGAGGGGTAATATTTTCCAAGCTGTATCAGTGTAGCTCAGTAAAATACATCTCTACATCAGAAATACAATATGTCACTCTGCATTGTTCTGGACTTTGTGGACTAAGATTCAGTTTTGATGACTTCTCCTTTCAAATGCTTCATAAGACCTATGATTGACTACCCCAAATAATCTACTCATTATCTTGATGAACATAAGTAAATTCCTAAATGATTTTTCTTTTGTAAATGGAAAATATCTTTGCTAGGGCTATAAGGGTGGAGAACATCCTTGCAGAGAACAGCAACAATAAAAGAAGACAACTGGCCTTTCTAAACACCAGTACATCCTTTGATGTTTAGAAATCAGAATATTATGTAAGGAACAGGATTGTGTCAAGAACGAGAATAGGTGTATAAATTCCATCTGGAAACATATCGGTATAGCATTCATTGTCTGCTTATGTTATTGTCACTGATAGTGCCAGCATTCATGACCCCTCCTTCCGTCTCCCCGCTGTCTCCGCACTCCCTCAATGTGTCCTGGGAGAAGCCAGCAGAGAATGTAACAAGAGGAGAAGTTGTTGGGTATAAGATCAATATGGTTTCTGAACAGTCACCTCAGCAATCTCTTCCGGCAACATTGTCACAGGTATTAGTATTTTAGAACTGAATTGTCTTCCTTTTGACATTTTCTGATTTTGCAGACTTCTTTTTTTTTTTTTTTTAAGATTTTATTTATTTATTTATTTGACAGAGAGAGATCACAAGCAGGCAGAGAGGCAGGCAGAGAGAGAGAGAGAGGAGGAAGCCGCTTCCCACTGAGCAGAAAGCCCGATGCAGGCCTTGATCTCAGGACCCTGAGATCATGACCTGAGCTGAAGGCAGAGGCTTTAACCCACTGAGCCACCCAGGTGCCCCTGATTTTGCAGACTTCTATGACCAAATTCTCCCTTATATATTCCTCACCTGTGGTATTTGTTTCTTAATATCATACCATGTGTACAAGGTACTGTATATTTCTCTCACTTATTTTTCTAATATAAGCGTGCATTAAAGCAAAATAAATATAATTTTGTTTAATAAAATCTGCTTTCTGCACTTAACATCTATCCTTCAATATCTTGTGAGGAGTTCCCTTTCAGTAGCTGTGCACTGTCATGTTATTTGGGCTTACAATAATGTATTCGACCAACCCATCATCAGTTGATTCTTTTGGAAATGTAAATAACATTGATAAAAATGTCTACCATGTACATTTTGCATATTTCTGTTTCCTAAGAGAAGCGAATTATGAGGAATGGGTTTATCACAACTTACAGCAAAAGTTATCATGGTCAAAGTTTGGGATATACAGTGACATATTATCTTCTAATAATTCATAGTCCAGCCAGCAGTAATGAGAATAGTAATTGTAGCTAACTTACGAAGGCTTCATTGTGTACATAGACTAAGTCACTTGATATGTATATGATAATTCTCAGAGAGGGAGAGGTTCTTTTTTCTGCTCTAGTTTATGGTGTGGTCCATTAGCCTGTTTTACCAGTGAGATGGTGGCTGATGTTAAGTGGAGAATTCATTCTATGTACTTGTGTGTTTAGCACCTCTTTAGAGGAAGACTCTCTTTGGAGGGGATTAGCATGACATAAAGAGATCTTCACATGTAACAGTTTCTCCCATAGGCCTATCCACATTCTTCTTTCCCAGACTTCCTGGATCCTGATCTTCTAGTCTTCTTTTTTTTTTTTTTCTCCCATGCCCATGACCAATACATTCAGGTCAGTGTCATATAGTTGAGATGTGTTCTACCTTTGGACCTTTCCCTTTCCACAGAAAATGCATGGCTAGGTGCACTGCCTGAAGTTTTGCCCATTGAGCAGATTACTTCTTACTGTTGGTTTTTTTTGGGGGGGGCATCCTTGAAAGGGGCTATAGAGCAACCACCACCCACTTTTGACTTGCAACCACGACTAAGACAACCTATCTATGAAACCACATTTTTCTACTCTCAGCTCACAAGGTATGTCTGAGAAGTCTTAGATACGAGCTGAGATTGAGCTATCAGTGTGCAAATGGTAAATGGCATGGGGGTCCAGACAACCTGCTTGCACAGGATATTATTCCTGGCTCTGTTCATGCCCATTCTATTTTATGATGTTTATTCCCTTCTATTTTATGATGAATTTCTGTTGGACCCATTTGTTCTTAAGACATGGCATGTCTGACAAAACTCAGCTCATGAGGGGTAGCTCTGGCTGCATGGCCATTTGATGTTGATAGTCAGATTCTCTGCTTTTGCCAAGATCCACTAGCAGGCTAGCAGCTGTCTAGTAAATGGTGCCTAATTTTTATTGTGTGATATGACCTTGTTCCATATCCTGTGAGTCTGTCTTGTGATTCTCTTATTGAAGGTTTGCCATAAATGTCTCACAACCTCTTTTCCCACTGTAGTTACCTATAATCCCATAGGATCTGATAGGCTCTATGTCCTAAGTTGTTTGGCTGCTTGCAACAGAGCCTTGGCCCATGGAGAATCCTCTTCAGCCCTAGGGTTCACTCAGAGTTGGCAGTACTTCATAGTATTCAGTAATTTGGTTAAAATAGTATTCCTAGTTGTGGAATAGGTTCTCTTCAAAATGTAAGAAGGCCCTCCAGACCTTCTGTTTCTTTCCTACTAGTGGTAAGTGCAAGATGAAATAATTTGACTTTTACTTTGGAAGGGATAGTCTAGCATGCCTCAGGCTACTGGACCCCTGAAAATTTTACTAACGTGGTAGACCCTTACTTTTAAAAAACTTGATCTCTCATTCTTTGGAGCATATACTACTTACCAAGACCTATATATATCTGCCATGTTTTGTTTCTCTAATTCATTTTAAAATATCTTTTAAAAAAAAAGATTTTATTTATTTATTTGACAGAGAGAAACACAGTGAGAGAGGGTACACAAGGAAGGGGAGTGAGAGAGGGAGAAGCAGGCTTCCTGCTGAGCAGGCAGCCCGATGCGGGGCTCGATCCCGGGTCTCTGGGATCATGACCTGAGCCAAAGGCAGTTGCTTAACCAACTGAGCTACCCAGGTGCCCCTAAAAATATCTTATTAATTTGGAGAGCCAATACTGCCAAGGAGGTTTTCATAGTTTGCCTTGAATTGATGACCTTCAGATCTTGTCTTTCTTCAATGCATTAATAGCACCCAGCAAGAGCTACCTGAGTCCACAGTCCTTATAATTACTACTTTCCCCAAAGTAGTCCTCTAATTTCCAATTCCGCCAAACCAGTGAATTTCTTCCACTGGCAAGTCATCTAGTTCACCACTAATGAGTTTAAGAATTGTACCATTAGTGTATGCTAAGGCCATCAGTATTCCACACACGATGAGGTTCTCTTTGGCAACCAGCGGCTGGTGATCCAGACCCAATATATCATTTTAGAGTCTCCTTCCTAGGGCACTTCTGCTGTCATTATCTTAGGTTAGGTTCTCTGGGAAACAGATGTTGTGGAGAGGATTGAGTACAGGTTTATTGGGGAATGCTCACAGAAACAACACACAGAAAGCAGTAAGAGTTGCAGGATTTAAACTAAATGATGTAAAACAACAGAAATTTATTTTTTTAATGGAGGGCCAGAGTCTGAAATCAAAGTGTTGGCAGGGCCATTTTCCCTCTGAAGGCTGCACAGGAGATTCCTTCCTTGCCTCTTCCAGCTTCTGGTAGCTCCTTGTGTTCCTTGGCTTGTGGTAGCGTAACTCCAGTCTCTGCCTGTCTTCACATGGCCTTCTTCTCTGTGTTGCTGTCTCTTCTGCATCTGTGTATCCCTCACCCTTCTTCTATAAATACACCCCTTGTACTTAAGACCCATCTTAAATCCATGGTACTTTAATTAATTATATCTGCAAAGACCTAATTTCCAAATAAGATCACTTTCTGAGGTACTAGGCAAACAGGGATTTGGGGGAGACCCTCTTCAACCCATTGCCAATAGGTTTGCCAATATTTCTGAGCCTTTTTGGTAGACAGAGTGTGTTTACAACACAAAGCTAAAAGAAGAACCAATAAATAATTTATGATTCCTTCTTTTACTTTTTTCATTAGTCTGAAAATAAGTGCTGGCTAATTTGCATCTGTCTTAGGTGATAAATGCAGAGGTAGCTTTACACATATCTTGTAACTTAAACGATTTAGTCTACCAATCCAGTGTATCAGAGGATTTAAGGGAAATTTACAGCTGAACTGCTTCATGGTCCTTCATGTTATACTGTATTTATCATTGATGTGTTGTTGTTATTATTGTTCTGCTTTGTAAACTGCTCTTCCTTTGTAAAACATAGCTTCAAAGCAACTATTACTTGCAGTATGGTATTCTAGTCTAAGAAACAAAAGTAAGGAAAAAAATAGTTTCTAAAAATATAGCCTTAGAAGTCAATTTGTTCATATCCCACTTCTGCCAATTACTAGCCTTCCACACATCTCTGTACTTCAGGTTTTACTCCTCCGTAAAATAGGAAAACAGTTTATGTTTATCTATCTGGTTTTGTGGAGCTTAAAGAGCTTGACAAATAGTAGGTCCTATTAGTGATTATTGTTAATGAGGTAGGACTACATTAAGCTTCTAAAAAGATAATTTTATTTTTCAGGGGAGCAGGAAAATATTTCTTTTTTATTAGTGACTAAAATTATGTATATGCATCTTTTTTTGTTTAAAAGTTCTTTCTTTGTAGCCCAGTTGAAATAAGGTTATAGATATGTCACCTTATTCTTTCTTATGCTTTGTCTCCCCTACATATAACCCACCTACCTAATTATGTATTCAAGAAAGTGAAATCAAGAGGGGCAAAGTCAAAATCTTTACCTTCTCAATAATTAAATTTGTATCCATACTGATATGAGTGTGTCTTGTTATAAGCTTGGTAAAAAAAATATAGCCAAAATTTCTAGGGAAAACCTACTGTAAAATAATGATTACAGAAACTTTGACCAAGAGTGTGGCAAGGAAATGTATTGAAGTTTTGATATTATCAGAGTAGGATTTCAAGCTTCTACGGAGTTCTCTCTACCTCCTTGAAGATTTATCCCAAAGAAAATTTTCAATTAAATTGGTCCTTTAAGTCTTATATAAAGATTATATATATGAGAAAGACAAGTTTATATGAGTGACTATTTTATGTGCCCAAGCTTTAAGGTGTCTTTTTTTAAAATCATGTAATTTCTAACAACTATATGTAGAGAAGTAAAAGTCCATCAAAATTAGCATAAATCTACATTTCCCATTTCTTATAATATTTTCATTTTGTGTTCTTGCTCCACAGATTAGTTTGCTCAAAAAATCATACAGCATCCTAAATGAAATAGGGAATATTTCATTTTTAGATTATTTTTTAATTTGAGTATAGTTGATACAATATTACATTAGTTTCAGGTATACAACATAATGATTCAGCTTCTCTATATGTTATGTTCACCATAAACGTAGCTACCATATGTCACCACATAATGCTGTTACAATAACATTGACTATATTCCCTTTGCTGTGCCTTTTATTCCCATGACTCATTGATTCTATAACTGGAAACCTATGTCTCCCATGCTGTCCATCCGCCAACACCTTCCCTTTGGCACCTGTCAGTTTGTTTTCTGTATTTGCAGGTCTGATTTTGCTTTTTGTTTGTTTATTCATTTGGGGGTTTTTTGGTCTGTTTTTGTTTTGTTTTGTTTTAGATTCCACATATGAATGAAATCATATGGTATTTGTTCTTTTCAGACTGACTTATTTTACTTAACATAATAGCCTTAAGGTCCATCCATGTTGTCATAAATAGCACGATCTTATCCCTTTTTATGGCTGCATAATATTCTGCTATATACTTTTACACATTTTCCTTAAAGTAAGAAACATGTTAATATATGTTGTGTGGGAAACAATTCCATTTTCTAAAAATCTACACTAATCCCGCCAGGGTTGTTCTAAAGGGGATAAATTTTATAGCAATATTCAGTAAATTTTTACTCATTTCAAAGTTTTACTTTTTGAAGAAAAATTTAAGTCACATTGCACAGAACAGAAAATTTTATATCCTCAATCCCTCAATAACAACTTTAGAAATTAGAAACATAAAGTACTTATAATTTGGTATTTGATGTTTTTCTGATTTCTAACTGTGAAGAAGTAGTACAAAAGTTTTTAATTATTCCTAGATTTTTAGAATCTCTGAAATCACCTTTATTCCTCAAAAATGTTTTATTAAATGATATAGTTTATATTCTGTTCACACTGTTTCCTAGAATTGCTCATTTAGGTCATGAAATTTTAAAGTCAATATCCAGACAAATATTTCAGATGAATTTTATCTTCTATCGTGAAGATGTCTAGAAACTTATTTCAAATGTTATTAACCTTTACATTTACTTGCATTTATATTTATGGAAGATTATTTGATATGAATGTATGTCAACATCCTTTAGAAAAAAAAGTTTTATACTAATGCTTGGTGTTATACTCTGTTTTAATGACTTTTTTCTAGATATAATTTTGCATTCTTTCTATATTTATAAGCTGAGTAAACTCACATAGTTGCTTTTGATCATTTCTAGTTATAATGATGGGCCAATGCTCAGTGATAGTTGTTTGATTATTTGTTTTTGGACTATGGAGTTTCTCTCAGTCTCCTTTCCTCAGATCTGCTATTTTCATTTGAGATTGCATGATAAAGACAATATTTCAAAAAATGAAACTGTTTGACCTAATCTGCATATGCTTATTTATATAAGAAAGATAATTGAGAATTGACCTCATGTGGATGCTCAGTAATGTGTTTACTTGTTTTCCTTTTTTTTTTGTGGCTTTTTTTTTGTTTTGTTTCAAGAAAGTGATGGACCTGATTTAACATAGTGATACTTTTCTGTACTACTTCCACAAATAACATGTGGACATTACAATGCAGGGTTAGTTTTGGCCAAGCCCCATGGTTTTATTTGGACTTTGTCATGATAACAATGACAATGTCGCCTTCCTTTATCTCTACCATTGGTGACATGCTGCTTTATGAGGCAATAACTTGGTTTCCTCATTTATCCACTCAGGAACTGGATTATTACCTCATAAAACAGTGTGATTGTACAATTATCAATTAAATCCTAGCTTGTTGAGACTCTTCAAAAAAAATCCCTTTCCTATTAGTGGTTGGTAATAACTCCATCTGAATTTATAGAACATGAGGGATTCATGGATTCTTGACGGCTAAGGTTATATTTATATTTCTCACGCTGTCACGTTGTTTATCCATTATTTGACTTTTTTTTTTTTTTTTTTTTTTGCATGAAGGTCTTGTACACAGCTAAATCCCAAGAACGGTCTTATATTGTAAAAGAACTAAAGCCTTATAGGATATACAACTTCACTATTTCTCTCTGCAATTCGGTTGGTTGTGTAGCCAGTGCGTCAGGGGCAGGACAGACCCCAGCAGCAGGTAAGCAAGTTTTAATGGACATGAAAAATATATTGTGTCTTTATAAGCAAACATCTATAAAGCTCAATATCTTCTCTGGTTTGGACTTAATGTTTGTCTTTTGTGGTTTCTTCTGCTCTGCAATCACTAACTCTGCTGGCTACCTACACTGACATTTTTAAACAAACAAATATAAGTCAATGCGGGGCGCCTGGGTGGCTCAGTTGGTTGGGCGACTGCCTTCGGCTCAGGTCATGATCCCAGAGACCCCGGATCAAGTCCCACATCGGGCTCTCTGCTTCTCCCTCTCATACTCCCCCTGCTTGTGTTCCCTCCCTGGCTGTGTTTCTCTCTGTCAAATAAATAAAATCTGAAAAAAAAATAAGTCAATGAGCTGAAGTTTAAGAGGCCCGTGGGAGCCCTGACTTGCACTTGTGCCATAATAAGAAATATAATTAGATGCAGAGCAACTCCAGGGCTCAGCAACCACCGGAGGTCCTAGTGACATTCTGATAGTCAGAAGTGTTCAGGTGGCTTCTTATGATGGCTCAGGATGCTTCTTACTGACCCTTTCTGTGGGCTTTGGGTCTACTCACAACTGCCCTCTGGGCTGAAGGCAGACATTGCGAATTACTGGGTTGCCCTGATGTTATATTTTGCTCTTATTGGATAGGCAGTAGTGTAGTTATTAATAAGAAGCTCCTAAATCTGTGAAATTCAAATAAAAGACTAGTTATCAAGTAAAACCTTAGTAAGAAATAGTTTGTATAGATTTTTGCTTGTTTTACTTGGAGCGAACTAGATTAATGCAAACTTGATTACCTGTGTCACTAACTACATAACTCAATTACTCTGCGATTAGTATATTTTCAAATCAATTTTTCTGTTGGCAATCCAACAAGTCTTGGTGTTTCTCAAGAAAATGTCCAGATGTGAAAAGGTTAAAAGTCTCCTAGTGAATGACAGATATTATGCAAACATATTTACCTATAAAACTATCCCGTATATCTTTTCCCTAACTATATTCAGGTCCAATTCTATTGTTTTGTTTTGCCTTGCTTTAGTTCTAGAAAAACTTGTTTGGCTCAAATGATTTCATCCAAGTAATTTTCCATCAATGAGAACAACTCCCCAATTCTAATGAACTATGTTTTATTACTTCTACAACTGAACTTTTTGTGTTTTTAGATATTTATATGTATTTCATATGTATGCATACATTTATGGCGCACCTAGATTATACAAAATACCATTCTCCTATAACACTATTTATTTATTTATTTTTGTATATTAGATTATTAGAGGGTTACTGAATATGGATAATAGAGGCAGGCTCCCTGTGTCCTTTTGGAAAAATGATATAGTTTGGGACTAGAGAACAAAAAGAGGAATCTGTCTGGTAGGTTGGACGAAAGTAGAAATCATAACTTCCTAGGGTTGTAAGACACTTAAAAGTCATCTAGTGTGGAGTGCCCAGATGGCTCAATTGGTGGAGCATGGGACTCTTGATCTTGGCTTGGGTTTGGGTCTTAGGGTCCTGAGATTGAACCTTGCATCAGGCTCTGTGCTCAGCACAGAGTCTGCTTATTCCTCTCCCTCTGCTCCTCCCTCCACTCTGTCTCTCTCGCTCCCCCCCAAATAAATAATAAAATCTTCTAAACAAAACTTTCTAATCAATAATAGTACATTCTGTGTAACATCCTTTCCGAGTGTTTATCCAACTCATGTTTGATACCTTTAGTGGTAGGGGAGCTACCACTTCTCCGGCAAATCTATGTTTAGAGATCTCTTTCAAAGGGTGATTTCTTACATTGATCCAGAATACCTCTCTTCAACAGTCAAGGCTATCCTGTCTGATTCATCTTCCTCATGACATCACTTCTGATAACGCTTTCAATAACAAGTCTTCCCTCAAGTCTCCCGCCCATACCACTGCATCTCCTGTCTGTACCTCACACACCATAGTTTCTACTGCTAGTGCAGGCACTCTTCTCTAGATGACATTCAGTCTGTCCTTTCATGGAAACTGCAGAGACTAGATGGGCCCTGGGGACAGGAAAAGAAAAGCAGGACAAATGCCTGTGAAACAGATCCTACCTGGTCAACACATCGGTGATAACAAGTGTGTTAACAGCATCCACCTTGGTTGTAGTAACTGGTTTCTGTGAGAAAGAGAACATAGCTGAGTGCTCTGTGCAGCTCCCATTTTAGCTACTGGTGAGGATACTGAAGGCCACTCTTGTCCACTAGAAAGGTAGTGAAATGAACCTAATTTAAGTCCTCTGAATTCTGACTCTTTATCATTGAAAGATAGAACTTGGAAACTTCTTATATTCTCTGAAAGCCATGAGATGCACAGATTAATTGGCTTTTAAAAATAAGAGCTTATTCATATATTTAGGGGAAGAATTATAAGCCAGGATGCTAGGGTTTAAATTTGGGGCTCATCCATCTACTATCTGTATGACCTTAAGTAAACTATGTGACTTTGGTGGCTTTATTTTCCAATTTAAAAATAAGGATAAACTATTTTGTAACATCCATAGGAATTAAGAAAGTTAAATATTTAAAGCAGTACCCAGCACAGGGTAAATCCTTAGTAGAATTGTTATTTTTATCATGATTATTCTCATTCTGTTCCAATGTAAGTGCTATAAAATTTCTAATATTATCAAAATATAAAATGTTATTTTACAACTTTGCTTCTATAACACTATTATAACATAGATGAAATAATGCAGCATCCTAAAACTAAGGATTATATTTAAAAAATAAACTGTAGGAGTGCTAAAGTCTAAAAACATTATTTTTCAGTTCTGTAAGAACTATGTCATTCAGAATTATGGTAAGCATTTCAAAATTTTGTTCAAAAACTACAGATTTCAAATTTGTTAGTTACAGTATACCGTTAATAATGTGCTATAATCATGATAGTTACTGTGTTTTGTTGTGAATACTCAATTTAGTAAGCATCTAATAAGGGCTTATCTATTTAGGGTAGGATACTGTGGGGGATTAAAAAAATAATTCTATTCAAGGACACCTTAATGGTGCCTGTATGAAGATGTAGAGATACAACAAATAGGGTTAACTACTGAAGGCATTGGAGAGAGCACAAAAGAAAGCTATGGGAACATACAATATGGATAGATAGCTTTGGTGGGGAGAGACTGGGAAATTATCTTAGATGAAATGGCATTTGAAGTGAAACCATGTGATACTTGACTTTCTCTACTTGGCTTATTTCACTCAGCATAATCTCTTCCAGTCCACTCCATATTGCTACAAAAGCTGGATATTCATCCTTTCTGATGGAGGCATAGTATTCCATTGTATATGTGCCACATCTTCTTTATCCATTCATCTGTTGATGGGCACCTTGGCTCTTTCCACAGTTTGGCGATTGTGGCCATTGCTGCGATGAAGTGGACTCTAAAGGATTAGTTAGGATTTTGGTTGGTATTTACTGGACACATTAGAAATTAGCATTGTTCCAGGTACCAATGGGATGAAACTTGGGGTTTATGAAGATTTCTCTGGCAGTAGAATAGACAGGAAGAGAGTGTGCAAATATAGCCTGGTAGTCTTTTCTAAGAGGCAGTGAGGGAGTAAATCAGATGAAGCAAAGATTGAAGGAAGGGAACGCAAGTGGACCAAGGAAGAGAAATCCACAGGTTATGAATAAGGAAGAATTGAAGATGACAGTAAATATTGCAGACCATGGTGATACCATTAAAGATAATGAAATAGATGGAGAAAGAACACATGAGAGAAATGAACCTGTGAGTTTAAGTATGATTTGATAGAAACACATCCATGACGATTATAAGGAGTCTGCAGCAGAAAGCGCAAATCTGGACTTAACAATGATACAGGTTTTATAATTATTACATATAGATAAAGCTAAAACTGTGGATGACAATGAATTAGTGAAAGCAGAGAAAATACAAATTAAAAGTTTACAACTTACTGAATGCTCATATTTCAGGAGAACAAAAAAGGAAGAGTAAAGGGAACAGAGAAATGGTCAGAATTAGATGGAGCAGTTTCAGAAAAAGTGAAGGGAAGAGAGAATTCTAGAAGGATCTAGAATTCTGTAGGATCATATGCTGTAGGCAAAGCAAGAGGAATATGATCTACAAGGAAGGTGGCATTGGTGGCCCTTTGGGGAGAACTCTGTTTAGTGTGGTGGAAGCAGAAGCCGGAAGGTAGGGGCGCCTGGGTGGCTCAGTTAGTTAAGCCACTGCCTTCGGCTCAGGCCATGATCCCGGAGACACAGGATCGAGTCCCACATTGGGCTCCCTGCTCGGTGGGAAGCCTGCTTCTCCCTCTCTCACTCCCCCTGCTTGTGTTCCCTTTCTTGCTGTGTTTCGCTCTGTCAAATAAATAAAATCTTAAAAAAAAAAAAAAAAAGCTGGAAGGTAAAGGACTGAGCAGTTGCAGGAGAAGATGTAATCATAAAACTTAAAATGTTCTAAATGTGTACATTTAAATATGTAAATTCAAAATTGTTTATTGTTCTTTGCCAAAATTTTCCTCCTATTGAATTTCCCTTAAAAGAAATACGTTAACTTTTGCTTCCACGTAGTATGCATTCATTTCTGAAGGAAAAGAGATTTTAATGTTCTCCTCAGAAAATGTTTATTTCTAATCCTGTAATACATTTGGTCAGAACTCTGATTATTGTTCTTCCAAGCAGAGAATCAAGTCACTTACATGACCAAAGTATGGAAAACAATTTTTGCTTGTCATTTGATTTATTTTAAGAAACATAATTTTTGGGCGGAGAGGGGGGATTGAGATCAGTAAGAATGAACTTCTCTTTGTTGGAATATAAGGAAAAGCACAGTGATTACAGATCTAATATCTTTCTTAGGAGGCTTATTTCCAGTAAGTGAAAGTTTTCTTCTAAGATTTTCTTAAGATCAAACATCTGGTGATAATTCATAGATCCTAAGTCATAGAAATAAACAATGAGAAGGTCAGTCCCTTTGAATAGTCAACAGGTTTGCTGTAGGGAAGAAATAAAGGTTGACTTGCTGCTTTAGGATTCTTCCTATCCTGTTTCCTCCCATCGTAAAATTGCAATTTGGAGGGAATATATTACTGCAACAAATTCTAATGGATGTGTAGGGAATTAACTCTTAAGTGCAAACACAGTTCATATGAATTTATTGTGGGAGATTGAAAAGAGCCAGTGACCATTCAAAAACTTTGAAAAGGGCACCAAAAGTTAGTAGTGGTGCTCAGCCTTTTCAAAGACTTGATTCATGAAAGCATGGTTTCCTCCTTAAATCTCAGTTCCAGGAATCAAAAAGATACTTGTAAAGATTTATCTGCCATTTCATTAGAAAGCTTGAGAATTACAATTTGCTCTTGTTTTAAGTATTTTTTCGTGAGAGAGATGGTTAGAATTGGTGCATTTCATCCAGAATATTATGCCGCTGCTCTGTTAGTGTTGGGCCTGCGACAAACCTGGGAACTGATCTGCTGGGAGGCTTATTCCCAGGAGCAGCTGTTTTCTCTCCGTAGCAAAGTCTCCAAGTGGGGTCTTCAGTGGCTCAGGAGTTGCTTCTGGGGGTCTGAGGGTCCTGAACACATGGCCCTAGCCCGGTGAGAGTCCTTGCTGTTTTTCTTCTTCAAGATTACCCTTTCAGTGTTAGGAAATTGGTGTGTTTCCACACTTTGTGAATTCGGCACACTTTAAACCTTTCTTAAGAGCAATTCCTTCTGGAGCCCCATTCCTGGCCAAACAATGTGATATTTCTTTTACCCATCATAAATTGACCTCTATGCTACAGTAAGCTTAGAAGTGCCCATCTCCCATTAAGCAAGTAATTAGTGGTGCATTAAGGTTTTCCCCTGAATCCAAAGTAAAATGTATAGGCTGTTTGCAGCTCAGTTGAAAACACACATTGTTTGCATGCAGGTACATGAGCCTTTTCTTTGTGAATAGGACCCAGAGTGATTAAACAAGCACTCTTAATATGTTAATTTATAATTTTAATTACAACCATCTTGTATATATAGTCATTAGTGAATACTAATATAAATATTTTTCTATCTTTTTATTCATAATGCATAAACCAATCATCCCGTTACTTCTCTGAGGTTGCCTGTTTTTTGTTTCATAATACAATCTTTGTTCTTAGTTATGAATGCATTTTGTTCGTTCCTGTCTTGAATAATCCCTCATTAAGCTAGTCACTTTCTGCTCCATGCTAAAAAGGAAAAATTATCATGCAAATGTGGCATGCCATATTAAAAAGCACATTACCAAACACTTTTGTTGCTGTCCTTCAATTAGTTTCCCTTCTTTGAATTTAATTCCATTTGTTGTTAAACTACTGACTTGATGTATGGAGTCATGAATCGGAAGCTGCTGCCAAGAAAGTGGGGGAAAAAATCAAAGCCTTTTCGAAGAGCTGCAGAGGCGAGCTGAAATGAATTTGCTTCACCTTTGACAAGAACACTTGAACAGCATTGGAATCCTCTGATGTTGCAACTTGGCTAATTATCCATTATTTATTTCAAGAATAAAGGCACTGTTTTACAATTAGAGAAGTGTAAAGCAATCTGAGAAATTCGGTAATGACAGATGACTTAAGTAACTTCTAAGATAAACAGTATCTGTGCAAACCTGTCTCGCGGAGGATTTCCGGGCCGCAGTGCTGTGTTTCAGCGTCCCTGAAAGCCTGAGTACTCCGAGGGTTTTTGTTTGTTTGTTTGTTTTGCTTTTTCGACAACAAAAATTATTTTACACTTTTAACCAACATGTCAAATTTCCGTGGCTCTTAAGCAATGTTTAAGTTGTATTTCTCTTGATTAAAAGCTTTTGGTTCAAAGCAATACTTTTTAATTGCCTAATGATATAAGTCAGTTCTTAGGAAAGAACCGTACATTTAGGAGTTCATTTGCAATATAACTGAAAAATTCATTGCATCGCAGTAAAACAATTTACTGTTAATTACAAGGAGAAGAATTTGCTGTAGCATGCTCACAGATTGCCATGAATCATGCAGCACTCCTAGAGATTTATAACAGATGTGTAAGTGGGATGAATTAGCAGGGTTTAATAACAGAGACACAAATCATGCAGACTTCAAGGAGCTTTAATTGATATACTAGAATGTGACGGGCATGAATCACTCAGCCATTCAACAGCACTGTAACATATGGTCAGCTCAATATGCTGCATCTTAAATCGGTTGGTGAGTCGTTGGTTGTCCCATATGGTGGAAGCAATATATTTTTCATGATTAAAAAAAATACATCCATTTTTTTAAAGAAATATGATTGCAAAGCATGTTTGTTATTGAACAGTCACCTGAATGCCAAACTGGGTTTTTTAATGATTTTTTTTTTTTTAACATGGCAGCTTCCCAAAATAAATAGCAGCTCCTACTTGTAATACCAGGTCACTGGAGGCATTACCAGGACCAAACTGGTGCTTGTTGGCACACTGGAGCCACAGCAAAGCCTATGGACGAAGGCAGCTGATGGTAACTCTGATTCTCAGGGAAATCCTTCAGACTCCAGCAAAGCAGACAAAATGAAAGGAATGATGTCACTTTCAGAGAAGTTCAGGAATGCCCAAATTTGCAAAGAGAAAAAAATGAACTGAATGGGAGACCCTTCCCGAGCAGGGTAGGAAAGGGGCTGTGGTTAATGCATCATGTCGCAGTTGGAGGTAGCATTTTATAGTTCCCTCTTAATGAAATGCTCCGTCCTTCAGGAACATTCTAAAAGGAATCCTAGCTGACCGTTACATAGATGGTAGCGTCAGGTCCTTGTTATCCTTGAACGGTTGTTTCAATGCATGGAAACAGATACCCTTGTGCAGAGATCCATAACTGGTGGCATGCAAAAACCCTTTTTACTGACACTGGGATCTGGCAGTCTTCAGCAAAGCTTTCGTGGCATTAGTAAATCTGACAGACTTGAAAAAGGAATATTGCAGCCTTAGAACTGTGGCTGCCAGAATTTAATGTCAACAATTAAAATTTATTTTGATCCTTACCTACTGTTTATTACTGTTTGTATACACAACAGACCTTACTAATACAGAGATGCACTATTAGATAGAATTACCATCTGTTCAGAGTGAAATGCTGGCATCTGTCTTAGATGCTAAAACTAAAATGATATTATTTCTAACAAAACAAAATTAACTGCTTTCTGCTCACCATCTTTAATTTTGAATGTGTGGATGCACCCAAGGAAAAGGCTTGTTGATGAAACACGTAATGACCTCTGTCTCCAGGTCTGCACTCACGTGTATGTCTTCACTAGCGGCTCTGCTGGCCTTTCTTGGGCATGCAGAAATCATACTTTTGAAAACAGTCTTTGAGCTTTATAATGTGTTATCGACAGAAAGGCGTCAACATAATTAGAATATGTCGACACAATTAGAATATGTAAAAATCGGCTGTATCAGAGAGACTGATTACAAAATGTGTAAAATATTTTGATAGATATATCCTAAATAAGTACAAGGAAAGAAATTAAGTAGGCAAGAATTCATCTGAACAAAGTTGCCATAGGTCCCACAGTGACACCTTTAGGAAAATATAATCTGTATCTTCTCTGTTAGACTATTTTTAATTTTCTCCTACACTGACATATATAAAAGATTTATATTCAGCACCCTTTCCTTTTCTTTCTTAAAGCCTAACTATCCTATTAACAAAGGTCTCTACCTTTTTGAAGTTAGAGAAATGGGAGTATTAAGAACAATGGTAGTTTCCATACTGACACTGGTTTGGTGATGCTAATTTCTGAGAAGCCAAACTTTGGTTCTATAGATCACAAAATAATAAATTGTGTCACACTAGCATTTAATACATGTACACAGTGCATTAACTGTAACTATAGTACATTTATTTGTGCTACAGGAGACTTGAAAATGATTAAAAAATCAATACTTTGCTGTCAGAGAAGCAAGTGTTACGATGCATTTAAGTAGTTAATTGCATAAGCCCCATAAAAGCTTCAAGTTTGGGTAGCAAAGATGCCCTAATTACAGTCCAAGCAGCTACCTTTTATTAATGGTGGACTTTAGGGAACAGAGCTCGCTGTCCTCGCTGCCGCTATGTGTGCAGTTCAGACAGCATGGGTCCCCTCTGCTCTACATCTATGATGCTAGTTACATGCAAGTTATTGACGGTCACAGAACAACAGCTGGGAAAGGTAGTGTTAATTCACCAGGGAGGCTATTTCCCTTAGATTCTCTAAAAGCATACTTTTAGGCCTTTCTTTATGTCCTAGAACACATAGAGAAATCATAATATTTGTATGCCATGGTAGGGTAAAGAAATAAAGTGGCTCAGAGCTGAAGGGGATAAACTAGCTGGCTTCCTGGAGGGCCGAGGAGATCCAGATGTCCTATGTCCAGCATCCCTTCTGGTTTCCTCGCTGAGAAGCAGTGCTTGAAATGTTCTGTCAGAGAATTTCAAAACCGGAAGACACAATCAGGTCTATCACGCTCTTCAACAGATGAGGCACTGAGGACCAAACAAGCCAAATTCTGGGTAAGCCCATGTTCTATAACTAGAGACCTAAGGAGTCAGTCTAGAACCTCAGCCTTCTTTCCACATCGGTTCCACTGCACATCTTCTCTCTCAAAGGAGACTACTAGTAAACCAAGAAGGAGCAAGTGGTAGAGTAGAGTTTGTTCTTGTTTCTCCAGGTAGAGAATAGATAGTGAACAAGGCAAGGCTATCTGATTTCTGATATTCTGAGGGGAGAATCCTCTCTCCTCTTCTGGACATTGACTGGAGAGCAGTTGCAGTAGGTTGGTTGCCAATCAAGAAATCATGGCTTCCTGGCCTGGATCTCTCGTTTATGTCCTGACCCCAGTGCCCTTCCACAGACCTTCTGGTCTAGCAGTGTTTGGGCAAATTACATTTCTTGTGACAGTTTTGCATTTCTGAGGAAATGTCAAAATCATGTTCTATTGACAAAGCATCTGAGGATGTCTTATCTTAGTTGGCTCCCCACATAGGCCTGAAATGTAAAAAGGCTGCTCATTCCTGGATTTCTGTCTTTGTGATAGAAAGTCGACGATGTTTCAAGATAGTGACACTTCAGTGCAGTGTTCATAGGCAACAAACTCTTGCTTGAAAACAAATAAAGATATTTGATTTTAAAGTCTTGTCATCAACGAGAGTTCCTGCTCATTTAGCCTTCCATTCTTATCCTATGACACTCAAACTCTACGCTACATAAATTTTGCACGTGTAAATTTATGCATTATAATATGCCATTAATCAGATTATAAAGTAATAAATGCTGCATAAAGAAGAATGTCTATTATCAGAGCTTTTTATAAAAGCATATTTATAAATAGAAGAGCTAGGCTGGAAACTGGGTACAAAGCAGTTACAAAAAAATACAAAAACATTGTAATTTTATTCTAAGTAGAAATAGACTGTATGTTGTTACTCTTTGCAGTGATGGATATTGAAGATCCATTTTCAGCTTTATAGCTATAAGAGGATTTTCTGAGTAAATACAAATTTTTAATGTGGATGAATTATATCCTTTTATAATATGTAATATGAAAGATGTGTTATTGGCTAATAATAATAGTGCCTGCATTTGTATAAAAATTTGCTTTGTAAAACCTAACACAATTATGTATATTGTTTTCTTTCTTTGTTTTATTATTATGTTCAGTTAACCAACATATATATATGTATATATATACATATATGTATATATATAAGTTTTTTTACTTTAAATTTATTTTATTTTTTCAGTGTTCCAAGATTCATTGTTTATGCCCCACACCTAGTGCTCCATGCAATACGTGCCCCCAGTACCCACCAACAGGCTCTCCCATCCCTCCACCCCTTCCCCTCCAAGTCCCTCATGAGTGTCCAAAGTCTCTCATGTTTCATTTCTCTCAAATAACCCTACTTCCCATTTCCTTTCCTTCTCCTACTGTCTTCCATATTACCCCTTATGCTCCACAAGTAAGTGAAACCATGTGATACTTGACTTTCTCTACTTGGCTTATTTCACTCAGCATAATCTCTTCCAATCCAGTCCATGTTGCTACAAAAGTTGGATATTCATCCTTTCTGATGGAGGCGTAGTACTCCATTGTATATATGTACCACATCTTCTTTATCCATTCATCTGTTGAAGGGCACCTTGGCTCTTTCCACAGCTTAGCGATTGTGGGCATTGCTACTATGAACATTGGGGTATATATGGCCCTTCTTTTCACTACATCTGTATCTTTGGGGTAAATACCCAGTAGTGCAATTGCAGGGTCATAGGGTAGCTCTATTTTTAATTTTTTAAGGAATCTCCACACTGTTTTCCAAAGCGGCTACACCAACTTGCATTCCCACCAACAGTGTAAGCCTTTCTCTGCAGCCTCTCCAACACTTGTTTCCTGTCTTGT
>PITA01000892.1:0-49539 GCA_004023965.1 Spilogale gracilis
AGTACCTGGATGAGTACACAGTCCAGGAGAAACACTCCGTCACTGTGATCCGCAGTTCCTTGATGAGAACACAGTCCAGAAGAAACATGCCGTCATGGTGATCTGCAGTACCTGGATGAGTACTCAGTCCAGAAGAAACACGCTGTCACTGTGATCTGCAGTACCTGGATGAGTACACAGTCCAGGAGAAACACGCCGTCATGGTGATCTGCAGTACCTGGATGAGTACTCAGTCTAGGAGAAACACGCTCACTGTGATCTGCAGTACCTGGATGAGTACTCAGTCCAGAAGAAACACGCTGTCACTGTGATCTGCAGCACCTGGATGAGTACTCAGTCCAGAAGAAACACGCCGTCACTGTGATCCTCAGTACCTGGATGAGTACTCAGTCCAGAAGAAACACGCTGTCACTGTGATCCGCATTACCTGGATGAGTACACATTCCAGAAGAAACACGCCATCACTGTGATCTGCAGTACCTGGATGAGTACACAGTCCAGGAGACACATGACTCAGTGAGCCACAGAAGTATACACGGGTAAAACAAAATGTTTCCAGAATATTGGAAGACGCTGAAGTAAAGAAGGACTACCGTTTACCACAAATGGACAGGGTTAATTTCAAACCACTCCTAAATGAAAAGTCAAATAAAATAATTTTTTTTTAAAAGGAAAAGTTCTCGAACTCCCTGCTGCAAACCCTCTGAAAGGTGTAGAAAACAAACAGTGAGATCTTTTTTTTCCTCCGTAGGTCAGTTCAGGCAGTAACCTACGGCCGACCTTGAGGAAATGGTTCTGAAAAGACCAAGTGCAGCCTCCCTGGAGCAGAGAGACCCTGAGGAAGAGAAGTAACAGATGAGAGGGGCATCAGGGTGGGGTAGGCCGAGGAGACTTGGAATCAATGGTCAGAAGTTTCTATTTGGTCCAGATGGTAATAGGAAGCCACTGGAGGGCCATGTTTACACATTTTCAAAATCCAATTAGGGTACCACATGTTTTTATGGTCTAATCACCCATTTTGGACCCATTAAATAAATTAGTTGAAAGAGAAAAGCAAAGGGAAAAAAAATAAAATGATGTGTCATTTGATAGCATTAGGAAATCATGGGATAAATGTGTGAAATTGGAATGTTTGACCTGGAACCAACTTAATCCAAATATGGTCTTGATGACTGAGTCTCGAACTGAACTGGACCCATGATGATGCTTGAAAATGTGAACAGTGAAGATAATACTAAAGAAACGATGGTGGTTCGGGTGAGGAAAATGGGCCTCTCTTTCCCTATGAATGGTTTAGACATCTACTTACTGGGGTTGGAAGCCTAGGGCAGCTGATTTCTCCTGCTCGATTCCAAGCTCTCGATTCTAACCCTTCTATAAGAACACTGGTGGATACCATGAGGAGGAAGCAGCTGTTTTGGTAGAATTCCCTCTGGAGAGGAAGTAAAGCCAGCCATCCAGATGGAATCAGGCAACGGGAGGAGGGAATGTAGAAAAACAGGCCTGGGAACAGGCCTGAGATTGGTGTGGCACCTGTCCTCAGCCTTAGCCACAAGTTAGAACATACAGAAAATGGGCTGTAGGGACAAAACAGAGAGTTTTCTTGGGAGAAAGGAATCATCCTCACTCTCTTGTGCTGGGAGGATATTATTTTGTAGAACCCCATGACTCAAAGTGTGGTTCCCCAACTAGGGCATCCACAGCTGTTAGGGGCTTGTTAGAAATATAGAAACTTGGGCCCCAACCCAGACTCACCAGAGAAGAATATACAGTTTAACACTATTTCCCAAGTGACTCATAAGCACATTAAAGTTTGCAAAGCATCATGTCAGAGGGTTTAAACCAAACCAGATAAAATAAAATGAGGTGGGAAAAAATGAGAGACTCATGGTCCCATGGGACAGAACACAATGTTAAGTAGTCCCCCGTCTTGCCAGTTAGACCTGAACAGGGTAGACCCAGCCGCCTAGACCCAAGCTCACAGACGTCCATGCACAGCAGGTGCTGGGAAGGCGCTAGCGGGTGCGCTTCTACCGTTCCAACTCCACACTAGCTTGTTTTTTTCCTTTACAGTGTAACCCCAAAACCACCGTCTTTCCTCTGAATGATACCCCGTTCTTTTAAAGAATTGTTTTTTGTGTTCTTTCCCTGTTTCCCTTCAGTTCCAGTCTTGTATCTTTCTTGAGTGCAGCCCCAGTCGACCAATAAGCGAGGAAGCTCAAACGAGACCCTTAGAATTGTAATCACTGGCTGTTAGGCTGGCACTTTCTCAAGTTGGAAACTTCCAGGAACCAGCCCTTTCCCGGGCCCAGGGACCCTCCCACGGTAGTTCTGGTGACCCTTCTCTCACGCTGAAGTATTTCCTTATACTTCTCGTGAGGCTTCAGACTTAATTAGCTTACACTTGTGCTTCCTCCTGTCACCTCTCAAACTCCTTACTTCTTTTTTTAATCCTTTCTCTTTTCTTTTTTCTTTTTCTCTTCTTTTCTCTTTCCTTTCCTTTCCTTTTCTCTTTTCTCTTCTTGTCTTTTCTGTCTCTCTCCTTCCTTCCTTTCTTTTCTTTCCTTCCTTTTTCCTTTTCTTCTTTCTTTCTTTCTTTCTTTCTTTCTTTCTTTCTTTCTTTCTGTCTGTCTTTCTTTCTTCCTTTCTCTCTTTCTTTCTCTTTCTTTTCTCTGTCTCTTTCTCTCTTTTGAAGTTTTTTAGTCTCTGTAAAGGGCAGTGTGTTCTAATATCTTGAGGTAGAAGTTCACGTCTGATGGATCTAGGTTCAACCTAACTCCACTATTCTGTGCTCCTGGTCAAGTTACTTAGTCTCTAGGAGCTGTAGTCTCTTTACCTGTAAAATAGGAATAATAACACCAGCTGCACAGAAATTTGTCATTATCAGAAAGACAATACTACCTAAAGTTGTCAGCATGCCACCTGCACAGAGCAAGTGCTCAAAAACAATAAATGGCAGCTATCTGAGGCCCTTAATTCTGGACAAGGCTTCCCTAAGTCTCATAGAAGTTTTAGGTGAGGAATCTGCCACCCATTCATTCAATTACACTAATTTTATATCCAGAGCAACTAAAAGCAAAATTAAAATAAAGCAGAAAACTGCAAAAGCAGGAGATGTATCCTGCTAGAGCTGAGCTGTACTTTCTGACTCTCAGGCTTTATAATGAAAATCCAAAATTTAAAGGAAGGAGAGAGTGACCTTATTTAAGTATTTCCACCTTCAGAACCCTGTGCATTGTTGTGTGAGTCGCACAGTTGCCTGCACAACGACACCCCTGCAAGTCACCGCTGACGATCCAGGTGAAGAACCTCTGATAAAATCTTACGTTGTTATTATTTTTTCAAAAAGTTACTTATGTGTTTGCAGAAAGTCTTGTCCCACGCAATCTACTGTGCTGTCTCAGAACAATGATGAACACAAATGGCATTTCACTTCAAGCTGCGGAAATAATACATGATTTCTGCTCCTTTGGCTGACCGGCCATTTATCACAGGTCATTTACATAGAGTGAGATGGCTTGGTAAACTAATCACTAAGCTCTTTCATGTGGTACTGTGTTCTTCTGAGTACATCATGTGAAATTAGTTTGATGATTTCAGTTCCTTCTCTTGGGATCCGTAACCCATTTCATAGACGAACCAAAAACAATTTGGCTGAACCCGCCAGCTTACATCCACACTGGGGACTGTTGTGTCTTGATGTTGGATTCCCTGATAGCCGGTGAGTCAGTTTGGACTTCTGAGAAAGAAGCTTTGGCTGAGGACATAGATAAAAACATCATAATAAAAAAGTGGTGTTTGTGTATACATTTGTATGTGCATGTGTGTGTATAGGTCTTATGTGTGTATACGGTGTGTATGCGTGTGTGTGTGTGCAGTGACGAGATGATTTAGGAGGGCAAATATGCTGACAGAATTTCAAGTGGCTACTTGATAACATTTTGATCATGACATATTTAGTTGCTTAAAAAAAGGAAAACATTAATTTTAGATTATTTTCACTAATTCATCTTCCTGCTCATGCATAACAATATTTCTGGTTTTCCAAGCTCTTCGAAAACTTAGCTCTTCTTCCATCAAAATGTAAGCCAAAATTCCCTCTCCATGAAATCGTGCAGGCCTTTGTGACCTGCGGCATGAATAAAATATTGCGGATGTGAGGCTGCATGGCTTCCGAGCCTAGGCCATAAAGCGTTTATGCTCTGCTTTCCCTGTCTCCCTCAGTTTCTCTCCACAAGTACCCTGGGAGCCCTGAGCTGACATGCAAGAAGTCCAGCTTCCTTAAAGCTGTCTGTCAGAGGCATCATGGGGAGAGAGCACATCTCCGTGGGAGACAGGCATGCCTGAGAAGCCATGTGTCCGACCCTCACCTCTACGAGTTCTTCCTGCAGAGCAGGACATATGCTTGTGGCTGAGGGGGCTTTCAGAAGATTCCAGGTCCCACCCCCACTCTGCCCTAAGCCTGCCAGCCAAGTGGAGCCCAAAGGGAGACTGCTGGCCTTCGAGCTTCCCTAGCTGATGTGGAGGGATACGGTGGAGCAGAGAGAGACGGTCGCTACGAAACCTGCCCAAATTGCAGATTTGGGGGCAAAATAAATGTGATTTTTTTTTAAGTTACTACATTTTGAGCGTATTTCACAGCACAGATAACTGAAATATACTTCATCTGAAATTAGTCTGATCATTTTTCCTTTTTTCTTGGGGGGGGGCAAAAGGTGGGGAGAAGGACAGAATCTTAAGCAGGCTCCATGCCCAGGCTGGAGCTTTCTCACGACCCTGAGATCATGACCTGAGCCAAAATCAAGAGTTGGACACTTAACCAGCTGACCGACCCAGGTGCCCCTCTTTCTTCACTCAAGGGGTTTTTTGGAACTATAACCTAATTCAAAGACAAACCACAACTCCTGACTAAATCTACCACTTGTGTCGGTTGACACAACAAGGCGGCTGTGACTTGAGGCTGATTCAGTGAAAGTCAGTGAGTCAATTTAGCTTCTGAGAAGGAAGTTTTATGTGGGTAAACAGATATGATTTTTTATTTTCATTCATTCATTCATTCATATTTTTCAAAATGTGTATAGTGTATTATATGTATTAGGGTCTATATCCTGGTCCTAATACTGTGCTACAGTTATAGAAGACAAAACCATTGGCATAAACTGGATGAAGGGTACGTGGGACTTGTCTATACGGTCTCTGCAATTCTGTGAATCTAATTGTTGCAAACATTTCCTTAAAGTGGCTCTATTTGAGCCCGTGTGTATATGTTTGTGTATTTGGCATGACAAATATTCTGATGAAATTTCCAGGGACTCCTTAATAAAAGTTTGATCACAATGAATCTTGGAACACTGAAAAAATAAAATAATGTAATAGAAAAATAAAATAAAATAATTAAAAAAAGAAATCAAAAGCACACAGAAATTTTGATCATTACATATATTAGTTACTCTTTAAAAAAATAAACATCAAATTTAGGAATTTTTATTAATTCACTCATACATCCTTCCTGTCTCACATCAAATTTAAAAAGTGAGAAGGGATGTTTTATTCTCATCTTTTCGGTCAAGTAGTATAATTACCATATTGGAAAACCCTAATAAATACAAGCAAAAGGGATCTGAAAACTGTAAAAGAACCCCATCCTCTTCTAGTGAGCTCTAGTTTCTTCTGAAATTGAGAGGACGTGGGGGTTTGCCAGGCTGGAGCTCGTAATCATTGAAGGGGAAAGTATCAAACTTGACATTAATCCTAGCAATCAGTAAAGAGATGGTTGTTTAAACAAAGAAAAAGGAAACGAGGAAGAATTGTGTAGCAACACAGGATCCCTAAGAAAACGTCTACTGAACTTTCTGAATTCCAGGCTTAATATATTGGAAACAGCATTTACAGCATCTGTAGGAACGGGTTGGAGAAACTGGGGATGATCGAATGAAGTCTATAGGATATGACGACTCCACGTATAGCATCTGCTGGTAATCCATTCATTTCTCCACAAAGTATTAAGAATTGAGATCTTTTTAAAACAAAAAGAGCAGCATTATTGTAGTCTGATTTTTTTTTAATTAAAGGAGGAATAACATTGTAGGCAGGAGATGTTGAAGTGAATCATTGGCCCTGAGAAGACTTTTTCTCCCCAGTAGTCTGATGGTCATTGGGGGAGTCAGGGGTGTGAGAGGGGACAATGGGACAGAGAGGGAGCTCAAACAAGAGGCTCTCATTAAAAAAAAAAAAAAAAAAGATGGAGGCATTGAATATCCGACTTTTGTAGTAACATGGACTGGACTGGAAGAGATTATGCTGAGTGAAATAAGCCAAGTAGAGAAAGTCAAGTATCACATGGTTTCACTTACTTGCGGTGCATAAGGGGTAACCTGGAGGACAGTGGGAGAAGGAAAGGAAATGGGAAGTAGGGTAATTCAGGGAGGGAAAGGAAACAAGAGAGACTTTGGACACAGAAACAAACTGAGGGACTTGGAGGGAGGGGTGCAGGGACGGGAGAGCCTGGTGGTGGGTACTGAGGGCACCTATTGCATGGAGCACTGGGTGTGGGGAATGGGGAATGAGTCTTGGAACACTGGAAAAAAAATTTAAGTAACAGTAAAAATAAAAAAAATTAAAAATTTAAAAAAAGATGAATTAATAGTGGAGTGAGCAGAGACTTTCTACTTTGCATTGGTTTGACGGTGTGTGTTTACATGCTAATTTTAAGCAATTGATTCGGTGAAATAAATTAGTGTATTACTAATTAGTGTGTCAGACGATTACTGAAAGTGGTTGTGAACAGAGGTTTTCAAACTGGCTGATCATTATCTCCTGTGACATTGAAAAAAAAATAGAGATTCTCAGGCCTCATTCTAGACCTGGAGTCAGGATCTTTGAAAGAGAGAGAGAGCGTGAGCAGGAGGGGCAGAGGGAGAGGGAGAGGGCCTGTGAGGCAGACTCCACGCTGAGTGAAAACCCCGATGTTGGGCTTGATCTCATGACCCTGTGATCACCACCTGAGCCAAAACCCAGAGCCGGATGCTTAAGTGAATGCACCACCCAGGCACCCACCCCCAGATTCTTATATTTTTTAGTGCCTCCAGATGACTAGGTTTGGACTTGGTAGAAATAAATGGATGTTTCAGTGTCTCATTCTTCAGGTGACACTGGCGTCAGGTCATTTCTCTTCAACTACATTGAGGCAACAAGACCATCTGGGGGTGCCTCCTGGCCAGGCCTCTCAGACAACAACTCCCTGAGACAGGGCAGACTCTTTGTGGACACGGGATGGGAAAATACATTTGGAGTGACTTTATTTCTAGATTTGCCTGTTTTAATCCAAGAATCCAGTGACATATATTCCTCAAATACCTTTCCTGCTTCCTCCCTGGAATGCCAACATTCGTGACACAGAATGTCCTTAGGAGGGGCACTGCATGTGAGTGGAAATCGGTGTGGGGGTGCACCCAGAGGGACGAGCTCAGGAAGAACCCCGTAGGAACACGGTTTCTGCTTTCAGTCAGAAGAGCACCTCACAGGAGCCCCTGGGGGTCTCAGTGGTTAAGCGTCTGCCTTCAGCTCAGGTCATGATCCTGGAGACCTGGGATCAAGTCCCGCATCCGGCTCCCTGCTCGGCGGGAAGCCTGCTTCTCCCTCTCTCACTCCCCCTGCTTGTGTTCCCTCTCTGCCTGTGTTTCTCTCTGTCAAATAAATAAAGTCTTTAAAAAAAAAGAAAAAAAAGAAGAAAAAGAACAGCACCTCACAGATGGTGTTGAAGGTCTAGTGTTTCAGGGAGGTCTGGCCTGGAAGGACGGGCTGAAAGGAAGACGTGTCATAGGACTGGCTGTCTTTGAGAACACCCTGACTGGCCAGATGGACAGAGGGGCAGGGAGTCTCCCTCACAGACGGATTCTCCACCAGCTTGTGATTAGCCAGGAGTCTCACGCCGGCCACCTCAGTGGTTTCACGCAACAAAGTTCATTTCTTACTCACATCACAGTGCGCTGTAGGCCACCTCGGGCTGTGCTCCACACGTCACTCAGGGACCCAGGACCCGTCCTTGTCACTGCTTTACCATTTCCTAGAGTCTCATTTTCTCCACTGGAGTCTTTGCATTTGACCAGAGGGTGAAGAATGAGAAAATAATGTGGAAAACCCGTGGGAGGTTGGTTGCGGGCAACGCTTAAGAATCCTGTTAGTCAGTACCCAGATTCATGGCCTCACTCGCTTTAAGGACTCTAATAAATATAACCTATCTATGTGCTTAGGTAAAAATAGAAGTAGGTCTTGATAAACATACAGTGTTTTCCATAGTTTGCCACTATCTCTTTGGCAGCTTTAAAGATGTGATGAGAATGGCACTTTTATCTCTATGGCTTATCTCTCCAGACCCATAAGCCCCATCTAATCATGAGAAAACACCACAGAAACCCCAGCTGAAGAAGATTCTACAGAATGCCCAAAGAGTACTCCTCAAAACTGTCAAAATCATCAAAAAACAAGAAAAGTCTGAGTGACTACCATAGCCGAGAGGAAGGACCCCAAGGGCATAGGACAAGTGAATGTAATGGGATCCCAGAACAGAAAAATCAAAGTGAAAACCAAGGAAATATGACTATGATATGGACTCCATTACAGATGCGGGTATTTGTTAATAAGTTGTGATAAATGTACCATATTAGTATGAGATGCTAATAATAGTGGAAACTGGGTGTAGGGCACATGGAAATGCTCTGTATTTTCTTTAAAACTTCTCTATAAATCTAAAATTGTTTTAAAATAAAAATAAAAACTTTTAAGGTTTTTTTTTGTGTGTGTGAGTGAGTGCCAAAAAACTCCTGCTACTCCTGTTTTCTCACAATAGCCACAGGGAAAAACAAAACAAAACAAAACAAAAAAGCTTCATCTACTGAGAAGTTGCTACTCTGGTCTTTCCCTTACACCCATTTTTGTCCTGGTATCTGTTGTTTCTATCTTGCCCTCATCTCACAGGGATCGTTCCTCAAGAACCAGCTTGTGTTAGCTTTTCAATGACATACTGCAGGCTCCTCTAAGAACATGGGCCCCAATAGGAGGATGAACAATGAAAAAACTAAAAACTATTATGTTCTTGAGTTAAAACACACACACACATCCTTAGACATACATGCACACTCATGTGCGTGTGCACACACATACACACCATCCAGGAAGCTTCTCACTTGGTTTTCTCTGGATCACCACTTTCAGACTTTTCATAACACTGACTCTATTATTAATATGAACAGCTTATATGAAAACTTACTTTCATTATATTTTGCCCCCTTCCCATGTCACTCCAAAATGTTTTGTACAGTCTGTCAAATATATGTGAAAGTTTCCACCAAAGGGGAACAGAGTAGAACTTTTGAGAGTAGAACTTCTCAACTACTAATTGAGAAGAAATTTCCCACTTAAAAACTCCCCAGATTACTTTGAGAAAAACAGTACTCCATAATACAATTCTTGAAACCTACATAGGAATATAGAGGAGTCTGAGAACTCCCACAGTAAATAAATTTATCTCATTTGGTTTAATCCAACATTTCCCAAACTTCCTTGACCTGAAGCCTAATTTTCTTTTGTTTTCATTTTTCTTTCTCCTCTTCTTGCCTCCTATCCATTAACCTTGTGTGGAACTTGTGAGCCTTCAACTATGTTCCAGATAAAGTAACACTCAAAAGTGCAAAGTTAAATAATTTTTGGTTTCTTCCTCCCATTCATTGTTAAGAAGTGAGAAAGAATTTTCCAGTCTTATTTTAAAATATGTAATCATCTTGAAATTAGAGGAAAAACATTAGTCCTTTTTCCTACCTGCGTCTTTGGGTAAGTTATCTTATCTGAACTTGGACTTCCACATTAAAACGGGCCAATAATAATTCCTGTTTGGGGAATTTGGTGGAGTTAGTGACAAATTTAGCCTATATATAATTATTCCTCTCCCTGGCTGGGCTGGGAAAATTTTTTTTTATTTCACTTTGGACTTTATTTGTTAAACAAAATGCAGAGAATGTAAAAAAAATAGGTTATCGACAGAAAACAATATCTACATATGCACTGAGAGGTACACTTTTGGTGACAGAAAAGATCTAAGTACATGCTGGGATCTCAAAAACAGTTCTCAGAGAACTTAGCTTTTTTGGATTTTAAGAGGCCAATGATCCTGTCCTTCTCCCCTGATTTTCCCAGCCAACCAGTCCATTAAATGTCCCATATCAGCAATTTTATAGTCTACAAGAAGGGGTACATCTGCAGACATACTGCAAAATAGTGCTAAATATCTAGTGACTCAAAGGCTGAACCTAAAGACTTTCATTAAATCCAGAACTCCCATCTCCAACAAGAAGCGGTGGACTGGCTCCCAGTGGTCAACAAGTGAGGTCCCACAGAGGAGACAAAGTCAGGAGGGTGGGGGGCAGATGCGGCTTTATAAGACAGCAGAGCCCCAAGACTTAGCGCCAGTCCTTAGAGCTGACATTCAGTGATCATTACTATGGTCTGAGCACGGTGGCCAAGTGCTTTGCACATATTAGCATAGCTAATGTTCGTAGTAACCCATGAGGCAGGTCCTCTGATGACCCTCATTTTTACAAATGAAAGTGGTTAGGAAACATGTTCCTGGTTAGTAAGTGGCGGTGCCACGATTCCAATCCCGGTAGGCAGACTCCAGAGCCCAACCTCTTACTACCATATTACCTGGGCATTGTCTTTGATTTTTTTAAATCAGGTCGAAAAGGTGACAGCTCTGTTGTTCTCCCCTTACACCTTCTGGGAAAATCTACTTTCCTGACCCAAGTCCTTTTCCAGGAGGAGACAGGGCACTAGCACATCCCCTCTGAGGCCTGTATTTCTGACCAAGGTGGAGGGGTAGAAATTTATTATTTATTTTTATTTTTTGGTGAGTACATTTAGAGTGAGCACATGTGAATTAATTTTAAAGACATATAAAACAAAATAGAAATCTATTGTTTTACCTTTTAGAATGTAATAGCAGGATAGCACATTACAGCTACCTGACCAAGGTAGAGCCTGTGGCTTTCTGTCTCCTTAACTCACCTGATTTGGATTCATATTTTTTCTTTTATTTTTCCCTTAAACCCAAATTTGCTTTTTTTTCTAATTACAAAAACGTGGTAGAAAAGCTAAGAAACATATATTAGCAAGAACCACAATGAAAAGAAAATAATGATTTCTTATAATCCCACCATCTAGCAATCACCACAGTTAACATCTTTCAGACATTTTAATATGTATACTTATATGTATAAGCCAGATGTCGAATGGGTCTCTCTGCTCCTTATTATCTAGATAAGATGCCTTGGTTCTTCATTTCATTGCTCTTCTCAGCATTCTGGCAACTTCCCAGAATCTCACATTCTAATGATCACCTGTGACTCTGACTTCCTGTTTCTTCTGAATTCCATTCTCTACTGTTCAGCCTACAGCTGTTGCTTTATTTTGTTCTGGCCATAGACCCAAATGTGGATATCAGGTTCTTTCTTTGATTCAACAGTAACAACAAATCATCCATATGAGGATATTTTTTGATGTGTAGCCCTCTTCACTTCAGGATGTGAAGACTATTACAGTTAAATAGTAGACATTCTTTTCCTATGAATTTTTTAAAGTCATGTTCTGTTTTTGCTTTTTCCCTCTCACAAGGAGGAATCATATTCTTCACTTTTTTTTTCTTGTACAGCAATTCAGATGTGTAAGATCTTGCCCACAAATTTAACTTCAGGAATTCCCTTTCTATACACAAGGTCTTCTCCAAAGTTTAGACACTGTCTTGGTCAAAAAGTCCTGAGTTTTTGGATAATGGCCATCATGCCCCCATATGTGGCATGTAGTTCCCATGAAGATCCAGAGATGCAATACATGGCAAAGACAAAGGAAGTTGAAAACAATACATTCCACATGGTAGGAATTTCAAAGGAGATGTTAAAAGACTAGTTTCATTGCTCTTAGGACCCTCCCTCGTATCAAGGATATAAAAGAAGGAATAGGGATTAGGAAAGGTCTTAGAAAGATTTCACTGAATAGAGCAGTTAGTGGTATACAAGAATCCCCATTCCAACCAGACGGAGATGGGGAGTAGAACGCTTTCCACTTCGCCTCAAGTTGTTGTTTAGAAGAGAGAAGCTCTGGGACATCTGGGTGGCTCAGCCGGCTAAGTGTCTGCCTTTGGCTCAGATTATGATCCCAGAGCCCTGGGATGGAGTCCAACTTCTTGCTCTGTCTCCACTCCCCCCTGCTTTGTGCTCTCTCTTTCTCTGACAAATAAATAAATAAAATCTTTTTTTTTTTTTAAAGGAGGGAGAGAGAAGCTTCAAGGACCACTCATAATTGATTTGATATGTGTTCTCCTTAGTTGCAAAGACCTAGTAGAATGATGACTGACTTCTGCTTGGAAAACTTAAAAGATGAGATGGGTTATATGCACCAGGCTGGGACTGCCTGTGCTTGGGTGGAAAGATAGGTGGGTGTTTCCTATGGCCAGATGCGGCCTTACAGATAGCAAGAACTGGTGGGACCATCTTCAATGCAGCCCAAGAGGATTTCCTGGAGGCCTTGGGATTTACAGAGTCTTTGTCTAGTGGGCTGCTGTGAGGATGGTGACTAATCTTAGGGAACATGTGCCAAGTCATGGAAAATGCAATCAAACGAATCCAGGGGACAGATTCCAGAAGTTCGGTGAAGGGCCCAGAAGAGAAAGAAAGCTTCAACCTCCAGCCAGACCCCAGCAGCATGGTACCTCTCATTACAGAACTATTCATAAAACTTTCTTGTTCCCTTACTAATGCTCTCCTCCTCCACTGAAACCCTGGAGAAGTCAGAGCCACAGTTTATAAAATAGGAAAATGGGAGAAAGGTGAGGAAACAGAGCAGGGCAAGAGGGAGGCATAAAGAACCACCAGCCCTTCTAGACCATCTACCTCCAGAGGGCCAAGTTAGATAAATAGAGATGTTTTCTCTTAAAACCAAGTTCTAAGTTTGAAGAATTACATGCTAAGAATGATTTAAAAAACAAAACAAATATAGGGATCCCTAAGTTTCTAGAGGAATTCCATCTACCTGGTAAAGTCTGGAGAAGCATAGGTAGACACAAGTAAAGAGGCTAACTGAGCCATTTCCCTGTGTCACGTGAACTCTTCTATAACTTGCTTGGCAATTACTAACAGTTTTAAATAATTATTAACAATTATTAACAATTCTTTAACCAATCTCATTGAACTTGGGTTATCTTTTTAAATATTTGTCCCTATAGACAACACTGATATGATTACTTCATACATCCTTGGCTATGTCACCATCAGTTCTACCGTATTAAAGTAACTTTGTTCTCCTGACCCTGATCCCTTGTGGGTTGATTTCTAGTAATCCTCAAAGGACAAAATTATTTCCCAGCTCTTGAGATGGTATTTCACCTCAGTCCTATTCTTGTATTTATGAATGTATTTCAGAGATACAGCCTATTCATGTATTAGTAGCTGCCTTTATATTGTTTTCGTAGTTTTTATGATTATGAGATAAAAGATGTACCTAAAATGCACAATTATTGATATTAACCTTAGATGGACTGCCTACCTATATTTGGGTGGGGAAAACATTCAGTAGATCAAATTTTCCAACCTCATGTTTTTGTTCTGAGAATGTTGCATTCATGCTTCTCCTGACCTCACAACATCAGTGAAAGCTGTAATTAAGAGTTGATTCAGTAAATACAACTTCCACCTGGGTGGGTGGGGGCAGTGTTCTCCACAACAGCTCTGGTCTTGAACAGTGCAGGGGGCAGGGCTACTAGGGGTTTTCTGGGGCTTTGGCTATAGGGAAAACAAACAGTTTTGTGTGTTTTGGTTTTTTTTTTAATCTTAAGAAATATTCCAAAACAGGATTTCAAGGGCAGTAATCCCCTCTGTCTATATTTGGCTATGAAGTACCTTCCCACGAAATATAATTCCTAGCTGGCTGTCACTTGTCATTTTCCCTGTGTTCAATATTCACCAACATAAAGGTCCTATTTTGCCAACTCCCAGCACTTAATTTTCATTCCCATTCATTTTACCATTTCTCTTAAAGTGAAAATAACACTCTATTGTCAAGGGGATTGAATGAATTGTAAATAACAAATGTTATCTTACTCCCTGGAACTTATCTCATGCTATGTTATGGATTTACCAGGTCCCACAAAATATCAGATATATGAGCCTTAAAGGGGAAGAGTCTCCATACTAGTATATGAAAAAATTCCTAAATTCCAGAAGGGTGAGTGAACAGATGGATACTTTTGGGACATGTGTGTGTGTCATTTTTGTTTTACATTTCCTTGGCTCTGGAAGAGAACGCATTTTCTACAAAGTATGGTAGCTGCAGTGAGGGATAATATTAAATTAAACCTGGAAACAAGAAATGAGAAGTAAATAGTTTAACAAAAATGCAGTTCCATATGGTAATTTTGAAAAGTTTCATTATTAAAACACAGATTTAGAACAGTGTGGCCACGACCGAGGCACAAAAGGTAAACAGTGACTGATGTAATGGAGAGCAGTTTTCTTACTTGGAGGTGTAGATACCATTCTAACACATTTATTTATGTATTTCCAAGTTTTATTTATTGAGAAAATTCAATATTTTAATAAACTTCCATAGAAGTAGTTATAGATTGGTGATGTTTCTCCCTGAGTGGTGATTTCTTCCATAGAAAGCCAAGCTCTGACTTCAGCAACATGCACCTCTTGCCACAACATAAAAATTCAGGATAAGTTATAGCAATGCAGTCGTTTATAAAACATATCTGAGGGGAAAAGTAAATAGAAGGAATCTCCAGTTGTCAGAAATGAAGAGTGAACTCCTTGCCAGTGTGTGGCTAACCTCGCAGCAGCCTGATCTGATAGCGGGGTGATTCAGGTTAGGTAAGTGCCCTACAGCTGATGGGCTGGAGTACGAACGCTCACACACTGACAGGAAACACGGACTTGGATCCACGAGGCAGGGGCTCGAACTGAGGCTAGCTATTCGCTCTGTGAAAATACCCTCCCAGGAAAACCACCAGGACCACCCTGGCAAGCTGCAAGAAGAGTTGAAAAAGAAGCCAGAGCTCATGAAGAGTAGAGAAAGAAGCAAGTCCCCAGCCTGTCAATGCAGAGTGACAATCAGATCTACGGTGCCAACTAGCGCAGAATCTCAACTTGGTAATTAAACATGAAATCTGGTCTCAGACAGGTGAAATCTTTGGGTTCTTTGAAAAAAAAACAAAACCATTAGGGATTCAGAGCTGGTGACTTAAAGACAAAAAAAGAGATTCCCCCCATCCTTTCCCCCCCCCTCAGATATATTTTAAATACTGGTGTGTTGTTACAGTTCGTCCAACACTTGTGTATGCTTGCGGCTTGTAGTGGAGGGGGTCCTTAATGGTTTGCTAGATCAGACCATGAGTTACTTTTTATGAGAAATCACCATTCAGGAAAAAAAAATGCCAGTCTGAATAATGTCAAGATGAACTTGCAGGAAAAACACTGCAAATGATATAAGCAATTAATGATTCACTGTAAAAGTGAGTCAATGCACATAGTCAATAGGACGATGAGGCCCCCTCTTAAGAGCTAGAATAAGAACCATCTGAAACCAGGAAATGGGATTATCTGGAATTATTATTTTATTTAAAAGGAATAGAAAACGTGCTGAAAGGCATGACATTGTGTACAAAGAATAATCTAATTAATCAAAAGAACTAAATAAAGCCTCTTTCCACAGAGAAAAAAATTGCAATTAAAAAGTCAAAGGATAGACTATAAGTCACATTAAACCTAGTGGAAGAAAAAAATCCACAAACAAAAATATAAAATCTGAGAAATTATCTGGAATGTAGCATAGGGCAATATACATATATTGAAACGTGAAAGAGCAGGTAAGTGCCATGCAGGAGAGATTCAGACAGTCTACAATATGGAAAATTAAGTTTTCAGAGAGGAAAGAGTGACAAGAAAGGCAACATTCAAGAAGATGATGGCAGAGAATTTTCTAGAATTGCTTAAAGGCATCATGTCTCAGATGTAAGAAGCTTGATGAATCCTAAGCAGGGTAGATTAAAAACAAGATCTTCACATGGACACATTGCTGTGAAGCTATGGAACACCAAAGACAAGGAGAAGGTCTTGATAGCTACTGGGCGGGGGGGAACATTGGAAGTAAAGAGTGATAATTAGGCTGATAAACTTATCACCAAAAACGGAGACCTGAAGACAGTGGAGTGGTATCTTCAAAAGGCCAAATAATTTTATATTGAAAACAATGCTCAGTGTAGAATTCTAGAAGTAGCCAAACTTTTTTTCAGAAAAGAAGGCAAAATAAAGACATTTTCAGAAAACAATGAGTGGAAGTTACTTCTTCAAGTATGCTTGATAAAAGAACAAGTGGCTGTAATCAAATTAGGAAAAAATAAACCTTGAAATGAGAGGTAGGATGTAAAAGCAGTAGTGAGCAAATGATGGTTAAAATGGGCAATAAGTCTAGAGTATGGACTGTTAAAAATAGTTTTTAAAAACTAGATGATAACACCCCAGACAACGGAGGAATTTCCATAGAATCAGTATATTTTGCGTTCTTTGTGATATAGAAATACTGGTGTATTGCATTAAATATACTCATTAAAATTTAAAGATAAGCAAGTAAAAATAGAAATAGTATATGTATTCTTTACCCAATAAGTGAGAGGAAAGGAAATGGACAAGAGAAATAAGAGCAAAGTAAGTACAAAACACAAATTAGTTCATACACCATTATTACAGCAAATATATAATATAACATAATATTATTTAATACAATGTAATACTCATAATTAACATAGCCTCTCATATTGAGTTTTATTTTAACAATTTAAATATCAGCCATGACAGTTATTAATGTAGTTCACTAAATATTTCTTATTCTCATTCTAGACTCATGGTTTGTATTTCCCTCACCTGCTCCTTGGTGAGATTTAGCCCGGGGAGTTGTTATGACCAATCTTGCATAAGCTGAAGTGATGTGTGTCACAGTGGGGGGGAAACGCTAACATCCAGTGCAGGGCATATCGAGTTTGTCCTCCCTTCTGCTACGCCCAGTGGCAACGCTGCAGAGAGGGGCTGTTATGGACCCAGGATACAGACGGGGGCGGGGGGCAAGATCCCTGTGGAACCTCAGAGCACATGGGGCTCAAGAGAGAAATAAGTCTTTGCGGTTTTAAGCTGCTGAAATGTTAGAATGGTTTATTATCGCCACATAGCATGGCCCATCCTCACTAATATGTACAAGAGAAGTATGTATAACATAAAGAAAGAGACTTTGAAAGTAAAGGGATGGGAAAACAGGAACGTATGGGCCAACAGAAAACCAGCATATTAACATCAATGTTAGGCAAAACAGTCTGTAAGACAACAAAGAATTATTACTATTATTATTATTATTAAGATTTTATTTATTTGACAGAGAGAAACACAGCGAGAGAGGGAACACAAGCAGGGGGAGTGAGAGAGGGAGAAGCAGGCTTCCCGCCGAGCAGGGAGCCCGATGTGGGACTCGATCCCGGGTCTCCGGGATCATGACCTGAGCCGAAAGTAGTCGCTTAACCAACTGAGCCACCCAGGTGCCCCCAACAAAGAATTATTAAGGAAAAAGAAATACAGAAAAAAATACAAAATGTATTCTCACATAAGGAACATAAAAAGGAACAGTCTGCCAGGAAGGTCACAATCCTGAATCTTTAACATCTAACATCAGAGTCCCAAAATACATGATGTCAAATGGAAGACAGAATTACAAGGAGAAATGGACAGATTGCAAAAATAAGCCAGTTCCTAAAGCCCCATTTCCCCTTGCTAGGCCATGGAGGAGGGCCGTCCCTCGCACCCAGGACTGGGCAATGACATGTAAACAGAAATTCTAGAAGGGCTTCTGGGAAAGGATTCCTTTTTATTTTCCCCCTGATAAAAAGCAAGAGATGCCTTTCAAGTCCCCACCGCTCTCCCTGTCTTTGAATGGGATTTCATGAGAGAGTGCTTGTGGAAGGAGCAGTAGGCATTTCCTGTCAGACTTCTTATTACATGGTAAACTCCCACTTTTTATGCCAGAATTAACTGCGACCCAAGGCATCGTCACAAAGAATTAGACATTAATAGTCATGATCAAGTTACTGCAGTGAAAATGCCGGTGTTAATAAGGGACAAACTGACCAATGGAAGATGAACTTGATATATGACAGAAGTGGCCTTACAAGTAAGTAGAGACCGAATGTGCTATTATATAATGATCCTGATGAAACAAAGTAAGTTAGCATCCTCCCTCAGAAATATTAGTGCCTTACCTAATATGAATATTGCCTATTTCTGCAACATAGAACATTACAGTCCAGGAGGATTGAAGACATACATATGGAGCCTAGTACCTCAAAATATTTAGGGAAAATCTATTGGAGAGATGTTAAATTTTATGTTATGTGAATTATAGCACAATTTTCAAACACATGCCATGGACAAAGACCTAGTTATCTGTACAAAATTATGAAGTTAGGTTAAGAAATATGTTGGAGGGTATTTTTATAAGCTTGAATTAGGGAAGGATTCCCTAAACAAGACACAGAGACAGCAGCCTGTAAAAAAAAAAGATTGATAAATTTCATCACATTAAAATTCAAATCTTCTGTGTAACAAATGACCATCCAAAGTGAGAAAGTAAGCCACAGACCAGAAGATATTTGCTATAATTTAACTGGCAAATAATCCACACCAGAATTTATAAAGAACTACCTCATCGCAATAAAAGAAAGGTAAACAATCTAATTTTTTTAAATGGCAAAGGATATAAATAAACGCTTGACAAAGAGAAAACCCTAATGTCCAATAAACATAAGGAAAGACACTTGATCCCTTCAGTGACAGAAATGAAGATTAGATCAGCAATGAACTGTCTCTTTACACCCATCAGTATGGCAAAAAAAAAAAAAAATCATGTCTCATAATAAGTGTGGGAGGGGATATGGGATTTGGGGGCTCTCACACACTGATTGTGAGGTGTAAGTCAGCACAGCCTGAGTGGATATTGTCAATTAGCTCCCAACTTGCAAATGTTCAAAGTCTACAACCCATAGCTTTGAGAGATGTATCCACATGCACAAGGACCCCTATACTAGGATCTTCACGGCACCGCGTTTACAATAACAAGGAACCAGAAAGAAACAGAGAGACTCATGCATGAGGCATGAATAAATTATCTTATATGCATATAGGGACTTACTAAACAGCAGTTAAAATGAATATCCTAGATGTACTGTATCAACATAGATCTATTCTGAAAGTGTTGAGGGAATTAAAAAAAAACAAGTTGAAAATGTATTATATAATTTGGGTATTATGCTAAGTGAAATAAGCCAGACACAGAAAGACAAATACCATATGATTTCACTTATATGTGGAATCTAAAAAAAAAATATGAATCAACAAACAAACAACAACAAGAAGGAGGGAAAGACTTGTAAAAAACATAGTACAAACTGGCGGTTGCCAAAAGGGAGGGAATGGGTGAGTGGATGAAATAGGGGAAGGGGAAGAACAAAAGAGGTAAAATTTTCAGTTGCAAAATAAATCAGTCACCGGAATGGAAAGCACAGCATGGGCGATATAGTCAATAACATACTATGATTGCCATGGTGATAAGCTTTCATGATGCATGTGATTGTTGAATGACTGCGGTATACCTGAAACTAACTATGTCAACTATATTTTAATTAGAAATAAAAAAAGAAAAGAAAACGTTATTACATATTTACTTAAGTAATATATATTTGCTACTTTGTAACAAAATATCATGCTTTGATACATAAGTATCAAAACATAAAATTGCTGATGGGGAAGTTATAAAAACTTCAATATTATGGTGAATTCTGGAGTAAAATTGAAAGGAGTACATTTAAATATATGTGTAATATTTCTTTCTTTTTTTTGTTTTTGTCTGTTTGTTTGTTTTAAGTAGGCTGCATGCCCAGTGTGGAGTCCAACATGAGGCTTGAACTCATGACCCTGAGGTCAAGACCTGAACTGAAATCAGAGTCAGATGCTTAACTAACTGAGCCACTGAGGTGACCCCCCCACCCATTATTTATTTAAACAAAATCTACACCCAGTGTGGCGCTCAAACTCCCCCTGAGATCAAGAGCCACATGCTTTACCAACTGAGTCATTTCTTTCTTAAAACAAAGAAACAGAGTGGAAAGAAATATGTCAAATGCAAAAATATATTAAATCTAAGTTTGGATATGCTGGGATGTCTGTTGATTACATCTGAAATAGAATTATTTTCCATGTTTGAAACAATAAAAATTTCAAATAAAATGTGAATAACAAGTTACAAAATAGACACAGAATTAAATAAAATGAGTTAATTATGAATAAAAGTGGAAAAACTTGAAATACCATGGTTGGAAGAAGACATGCATTCTGTTAAGACTGGGAAGAAGGGAAAGGAAGAGGTTAGGTCTCTAGCTCGAGTCCCACAGCTTTCAGAAAAGCTTGCTGGGTTATCAAAGACTCTGAGGCAGCTGAACTCCCGAGCTCCAAACAAGTCTGCATTCTGAAATCTGGGAACTGGTGGAAGAGGAGGAGAGTGGACTCCAGGGGGGCACATGGCATGAAGCCATTGGAAGCCTGACCCCCAAGCAGCCCAGGCCACCGCCTACAACGACCATGTGGGCTCCTGCTCTGGGTTTAGAGGCCTCAAGAAGAGAGGAGCTCCAGTCTCTGTGTGCGGCTCCTGTCAGCTGGGGCCTACCTACCTACCTACCCTTCATGGGCCCCCGACCTGCGCGGTCACTCGCTGCCCCACACTCAGAAGGCCCCACACTTTGCTGGCCCTGTCCTGACAAAGGACCCGGCATTTGCCTTTTGTACTGGGCCCCCACATCGCACAGCTGGCCTGCCAGTGGAACCAACATAGGAGCAGTGTCCTCTGTTAAAAGGGTCTGTTCCTCTGTCCTCACCTGGTCACCACTGCTCTCCACACTTCAGGGGAACCTCCCATTAACATTAATTGCCAGACCCCTGCAGGCCTCTGAAAAGGCTGCCTCTGTAACACAGCTTTGATCCTGTGGGTCTGTCTGTGCATCACCTGGAGAAAAGCTGCGCTTCAGCCACAGAGCTCGGGGACACTTGAGGTGTCCGGGGCGGAAGGTCACGTTCGTCCTGATACTGACATGTTGGTGCTAACTCTATTTATATTCCTCAGAACTAACAGCCACAACTTAAAGTAAACGTGCAATAAGAAATGCAGTTGTAGTATTCAGAAGTGATTATAACATGACTGTATTTACCCAGCATTAACATACACTCCTAGGGCAAGTGTTCGCCAGTCTTTACCATGTCAAAGGCATTGGCCCAGTGCAGGCTCTCATAGATGTTGATTGGTTCTTAGCATTTATATTCAATTTTTTTTTTTTTTTAGAGATCACTGTTATTTCTAGAACCTAGACAGAGATGGTTAATTCATATATTTGCTTTTGGAAGCTGAAGCCATTCTGGAAAAAGAGGTTCAGTCCATCTGCCTACGACCTTAAGGACTGGTCCTTTAAAATTTCTAGGCCGCATCCTGTGTCATTGTCTTCCACACTTCTCAGGGAATTTCAAGGGAGAATCCCAAAGAAAGGACTGCTCTGGGCACCATGAGTCACCAGGTGGGACAAGCCCTTGGAGAGAAGACTTTGCCCAAGTCAGGGCTAAGGATGGGCCATGGGCTTTGGCTGCTCCTGTCCCCCATGGCTCTGTGGTATCCATGAGTTGAAAAACAGTAATCCCACCACATCACCGACTAGGTTTAAGGCTTATATTATTATATTAGGGTGAGGGGGAGTTCCCCTTTAAAAAAAGAAAAAACTATTAGTTCCGAGGTATACACAACATCCTGTGGTGTAAGAAACCTGGGGCAGAAGGGACAAATATGCAGGAAGTTTGTATGTTCATTTTATACATACCACGATCTGTGGTTACGAGAGAACCAAAGGTATTCCGGCAATGACATGCTCATTCATGGCATTCCACTTGGCTCTTGGGGAATATAAACCAGTTGTCTCCAGTGGAAAAATCTCAAGCTCCCACTGGGAAAATATTGGGAGAAAATAGATACAACAGGGACATATGTGATTTTTTGATGTTCTGTAAAGACCACAAAGAGCCTGTGATATGAAAGACTTGAATTCCTGCCTGGCCTACCTCAGCCGGACAGTCACCGCATTATCACAACACACTGGAGCTCCAAGAGTCCAAACAACGCCGTTGTCATCTCAGTGCTGCCATGCCTTGTTCCTCCGTGCAAGCCCCCTGACGTCTCCGAGGCTCACATTCCTCCTCTGTAAAATGTGGGCGACAGTGAGATCTTCACAGGGTTTGGGGGTTTAGATGAGTTCCTGCATGAAAAAAGAGTAGGTTGGTATCCAGCCCTTGGAAAGCCCTTGGAAGACAGAAAGGATGATTATTAGCATGGGTGGCCAGGTGGTGGGGCAGGGCCTCTGGTGTCCGGACCTGATCTCCTGTTCCTAAATTTAGGGCAGAGGATACGCTTGTGATGTAATGGCAATAACTGGAAGCCACGAGAAAAAGGAGACAAACTCCTGTTCTTCTAAGGCTGAGGTTCTAGCCCGTGGAGAAAACCAGGAAGGGATAAAAGGGGACCAAGTAGGTCTCAGGAAGGCCTCAGGAAAGAAAAGCACGAGGACTTCCTGCTTGTGTGGAAACTAGGTAGTCTCTGAGAGGACCTCGAGCTTCGGTGGTCGTGCCGTTGCTAACATAGAACGCAGTAGGCCAGCAAGTCGCCTGTCCAGCTCTGCAGGGGGGGCAGTGCTCTGGTGGGCTGCTTCAGGCTTCCCCTGGAGCCCAGGCTCACGCCTCCCTTGCAGACCTGCTGGAGTGTTACAAGCTCAGCTCTCCGGAGCCTCAGCCAGGACTCCTTAAACACGTCTCCAGAGATAAGCTGCCTTAGAGGACAAATCACACTTTGGGCGTGTCTCTTGGGTCAAAAGGACAGCATTTCTGAATGTTTGCAGCCCAGCTCAGTTGTCTTTCCCGTGGTCCTCCTCCCCTGGTGTCCCCAGGGATGTGGGAGCCCTCGTGAGGACTTCTCAGCCAGCCATCCCAGACTCCATGCGATGACCTGAAAACTCGGTCTTCTGAAGAGTCTGGTGTGACCGACCACAAGTCACCGCACTCTAAATGTTCCACTCTGTGAGCTCAGTGCTCCTGATTCGTGCAATGGGCCTACGCTATCAGGATCACGTCTCCTTGAGAATTGAAAATTCTTTTTTTAAAATTAATTTTTGTTTTAATATTTAATTTAACAATTTAATAATTATTAAAATCATTTTATTTATTAAATCAATTTAATAAGTTTAATAAATTCATTGGCTAAATCTGTTTAATTTATTAATTAAATAATACATTTAATAAAATTAAATGAAAATTAAATTAAATTTTAATTTTTTTAATTTTTAATTTTTTAGAATAATTTTATTTTTTTCAGTGTTCCAAGATTCATTGTTTATGTCCCACACCCACTGCTCCATGCAATACGTGCCCTCCTTAATACCCACCGCCAGGCTCACCCATCTCCCCCCCCCTCCTTTCTAAAACCCTCAGTTTGTTTCTCAGACATTAGTCAGACCACCCCCAAATGAGAGGGAAAAGCCCACTGACAGATTCTGCCTGTCACCTATGGGCTCTCCCCAGGCAGCAGCAGTAGCCACAGCCCTCCAGTCATAGGGCAGGGGCCAGATGCACACCTGAAGGCGCGGGTCTCCATGAAGCAGTCCCCTCTGGTCTGGGAAGCCTCCACTTCTGTTAGGACCACCACAAGCATCTCAAACTACCATGTCTTCCTTCCAGGAAAAACTCACGCCAGAGACTCCTTTTCATAGACTTCATTTTTCAGAGAAGCTTTAGGGTTCAGAATAAGTGTGTGGAAAGTACAGAGAGGTCCTTTACATTTCCCTCGTGTTTCTCCTATCACTCCATGTTGCATTAGTGTGGCACATTTATTACAACCGATGAACCAATATCGATACAGAGTACATCAGGGTTCACCCCCGAGCCTGGGCTTTCCATGGCTCTTGACAGGTGCATATGGCCATGTACATTATCGTGCCATCCATAATAGTTTCAACACCTTAACAATCTCCCCCAACCCCTAACAGCACCCATCTTCTCAGAGTCCTTATAGTGCTGCCTTTTCCTGTGGACCATAGCCTTTACCGATTGGCTTCTTTTAGCCCGTAATCCACACCAAAGTTCCATGTCTTTCTGTGGCTCCACAGTTCAGGCTTTCCTTCACTGCTGCATAGTATTCCACTATAAGGATATACCGCTCACCAGTTAAGCCGTTCGCCTATTCTTGGATATCTTGGTTGCCATCAGTTTTTGACAATTACGAATAGAGCTACTAGAACATTCATACACAGGTATGTGTGTGGACATAATTTCCGTGTGCACAGATTTTCAGGTTGATCCCGGTCTCCTGCTTTTACTTGGTTGTTCTTGGAAAGTCCGCAAGCTGGGATTTTTATTTTAAGGTCTTTCTTGCCAGGTGGGCTGGTGGAGTGGGGAGCATGGGATTTCATCCTTCAGGAGTTCACTGAACCTCTCTGAACTCTGGCTTCCTCACCTACTGAGGAGCGCTAACAAAAGAGCTGGGAAATATGTGTGAAGATGATGGTTACATAGCAAGAAGGGGCCAAGAAATAGCTTCTTTATGTACGTCCTTGCACTCTTTACTCCCTTCCCCGTTCTCCCTTCATCATTCCCTGCTAAGAATTCAGAAAAGTAGATTTCCAGATGATCTTCTGCTTGAGTTTTCACACATTTTAATTCAGTATCTGAGGATTTTCAATACCACCCCAGCTCCCATCCTTGAGCAATCGCACATCATAAATCCCGAATATATGCTGACGTCTCTCTTCGGGATCTGCGCTTAACGATACAAAGAGAAACTGGGTTAATTCCAAGGTGGAAGCAGCCGTTGCCTGCGGAGTGGCGGGAGGGCCTGGTGGCCGTGAGGGGGTGGGAGGGACGGCCGAGGGACAGGGTGCTCGCTTGCAGTCGAGGGTTCATTAGAGGATCACGGGCCACGTAGTGGGTTCTATGCTCAGTTTATGCCACGTCTGGTGGCTTGGGGCACGGTGTTAGATGTCACAGGTCACTGAACCCACCAGCCATGTGGTCTGGCTTCTCTGATTTCATAGATTTTGGAAGCTGTGTCTACACGGTACTGCTCTAAAGGTCTAAAAAGAAGATGTCTGTCTTCCCTCCCAGTTGCTTCACCAGATGAAAGGAAAACCATTAGAATGGAGCTATCTGAACTAAAGAGCTGAGGGAGATTTCACCACGACCTTCTGGGACCATTCTGACAGCTGCTTCGGGCTCTTCCCTGGTTCCCTGTGCTGCCCCAACAAGGCTGTCGTGATCTGACCCTTGCCCATCTCTCTCCTGATGGCTTTTCCTTGTTGTGCACTCTAGGTTTCAAACATGCTGCACCTTAACTGTTTCCAAGAGGCCAATACTCTCCTCCCAGATCCTTTGGAATTGGCGGGCCATTTTTCCTTGACTAGCCTGCCCTCTTGTCACCGCTGCTTCGACATTACCCTCCGAGCAGCCTCCCCCACCCAGCAGTGGATTTGGTCCCTGTTGCATCACCTCCTCCCCGTATCCCAGCACTCTTCTCCTCCTCTGTACCTGCTCTTGTGTCTCCCTCCCTCTGCTGGCATGCATGCTCCATGACAGCCGAAATCGCCTCCCTCCATCTGCCCACAGGGTGGGGGGCTTGTGCTTACACCAAGGGGGGGTCTCAACAGAGGAATGAATGAATGAATGGACTTGAAACTAGACACAACAAGCTCAAGGCACCTGTTAAAAGCTGGGGAGCTATGTGAAGACAGAGGAGCTTAGCATCAGTTCTACTCATACCACACTGTAAGGACAAGCCAGTACGTAGAACAAAGGAATCCTCTTCCCTGGATGAGCCCAGGGCACATCTCTAGGCCTGGTCACTCATTACCTGTCCAGTGTCTGTATGTCTCTTCTTTACTAATAGCATCCCAATTTTGTTCAAGGAGACAATGTTCCAAATTTTTAAAATAAAAGCTACATTTACCATATTCTCTTACAACCAAGGCAGCCCTCTCAGATGGTTCTTATTGGTGAGAAGCAGAAGATTTCTGGGATTTCAGGGGACATTTGGTTTTCCTGAGAGAAGCCTCACCTTTCCTCCTTGCTTCCCTTTTCTTCCTTTTGCCTTGAATGCAGGGGGAAGGTAAGGGTACAACCACCATAGAGAGGAGGCTAAATTCTAAAATAGGCAGATCAGAAAGACAGAAGGCTTGGACTTTAAAAATGTGCTGGAGCCTACCTTCAGACATATCCCTGTGAGAAAATAAGCTGGGTAAGCCAGTAGACTGATCTGTGCTCCACTAGAATTCACTTCTGAAATGACGCGGGGCTTCATCTCTTGGCTCCTAAAGTGGGTGCCTCTGAGTGCAGGGCCATGGGATCGGGGCTCCTATCTTGTATGGTCAGTGTACAGGGCAAAGGAAACTAGGAGGGCCCACACATTTGGTCACTAAACACTCAAAGTAGAGGAGGCTCAGGAACCATTCATCCTGCCCCCGTGGGGACGTTAGAATAACACTCATGTTCACAAGTCGCAGGCAATCAGATCAACAAGTGCGAATATGCGCCCCACTCTTCCTTCCTGAAGTTAGCTCCCTTTCTAGCATCCCTTTCTCTTTTTACTCTCTTAACATACCCGCTCTCATTTCTGCCCTTTGTATGATGGGCTGTGGCCATTTCAACTGGGCTACTTCTCCGCTGGCTCTCTGCTGAGGAGCTGTTGATTCCTGGATGGGAGACGCTCACACACACGGACTCCGTTATTCAAACACCTGCCATGTGTCTCAGCCTATGTTATCCTACAGTCTCTAAGTTTCTACGTTTGCAGATTTCTTTTTTTTTTCTTCAAGATTTTATTTATTTATTTGACAGAGAGAAACACAGCCAGAGAGGGAACACAAGCAGGGGGAGTGAGAGAGGGAGAAGCAGGCTTCCCGCCGCCGCAGAGCAGGGAACCTGGTGTGGGGACTCCGGGATCATGACCTGAGCCAAAGGCAGACGCTTAATGACTGAGCCACCCAGATGCCCCTGTAAACTTCTCTTAGAGCCTTTGGGCAGCCGACTACTTTATCTTAGTGACTGTGCATGTCCATGTGTGTGTGTGTGCCCAGGTGCGTGTGGGAGCGCATACATGCACACGCATGTGCACCTGCATAGAAGTTACTTGGGAAACTTAATGAAAATGCTTGTTTTTATTTCCCACTCCAAGAAACAGTGATTCAGGTGGTGGAGCCCAGGAACTGGAACTGCTGACAAGCACCCGCCTGGCCTGGACGCAGTGGGTCCTGGATCGGACTAGAAGAAACCACGGGACTAAATGGGCCAGGGGGGCTGTGCCGGAAAGAGCGGGCCCGCAGTGGGACACAGAACGTTGAGGAAGAGAAAACTAGGAGGGGCCCGGCGGTGCCCAGTGGAAAAAGGACACGGGAAAAGAAAACGGACATGGAGGAGAGGAAATGCCACCGGAACAGAAGGATGAAACTGTCAACAGGCAAAAGTTGCCATCTTCCCCAAGGTCTGGTCCCGTCACCTGCGGGGGACAGAATGTTAGCATCCAATGGTTCAGCTTAACGACCCCGTACTTATCATAATAGGTTGTTAAACCAACGAAGCACAAGAGGCACAAGCAATTTAATTACACGACTCATTCTGGTTAAAGCATTTAAATCAGGCTGTGTTGACATGATGCAGCTTCTAGAATCAGATCGTCGGAATTCCGAGGCGTCCACGGGGAAGCGTGTGCAGCGGACAAGGAGTCGCTGGGGCTTCCTTCACGTCAGATCTGTGTGCTTGAGAGAATTCTCAGTTCAGAGAGAAATGAGACGGCTTTAGGAAAACAGTTCCTTACCTCTGGGCCACAGTCTCTTTTTCCCTCGGGTCACACGAGGGAGCATTTAAAGCTGAGTCTGAGGCTTGGGGAAACACGACTCACAACACGGCTTCTGGGCCCGGAAACACGACCGGAGCTGGAGCTGCAGGGACCGGCGCTGCTCTCACACCACCCCCCGAAGCCGAGCTAATGAGGATTGATTGGGCCTTTCTGTGCACCAGGCGGAGGGTAAGCGGGTCCCTGGCCTCGCTGACCTGTTCATTCACTCCCCCTGAACGCGAGCTCCGGACTGCGGGGTTCGGCGCTTACACCGCGCTCCAGTTAAGGCAGCAGCCACATTCTTCCGCACGTTCATCCATCCTACCTTGCTTCCTTGCTTCCTTCCGCCTGTCCTCCTTCTGGCCTTTGGAAGAAGGTGGGGGGGCCTCTGAGGGGCACTGTTCCAGCGGAAGGCCTATGTGACTTGTCGGACCCTCTCTCTAGGGGTGAGGAGGGCATCACTTGATGAGGCCTGCTGCAGCATGGAGCTGAGGACTCGAAGAGCACGCATGTGCTCCCTGCTGGGGGCTCCAGCTGCCCCTGCAAACCCTCTCCGAGACGTGCGGCCACACTCCCCACCTCCCTGTGGAGCGCGCTTGCACAGCGGGGCACTGACCCTGTCTCTGCACCCCGTGGCTTTCTTTTTTTGCCCCTAGCTGCCTGCTGGGCTTGCTCGGTCCGCTCCTTCAGCCAGTCCCTGCAGGGCTGACGTACCCATAACACAGGCCAACAGCGATTTTCATTTAGCCTGGACCTCTTCCGGCCGCCGTCTTCCTGCTGCTAAGACGACAAGGTGCCTAAAACTGTGTCTCTTGCTATTGACTACAACCAGGTGGCCTCGTGGAATCCAAGTAAGACGAAGAGCAGGTGGGTTCACGCTTGGCCTTCTAAGCCTTCACCCCACGGCTCACGATGTAGCTGCCCTCAGCCTGCACAGGCGACTTAACTTCTCACCCAGGAACCCGCAGGCCCTCCCGTGCAGAAGGACGCGCAGAATACCACCTGTGAGCGTGTGTGCTCCTACACACCTGGTGCTTGGAAATGATCCCTGTTTCCTTTATACCTCAGGGGATCCCAAGTCTTGGAAGCTTAAGATGCACTGGCTGCATTCTCCCTTTTACGTTCTGGCTCAGGGTAGTCACCCTGCGCTATACACATGGCAGAGGATTTCTAAGATACGTAGATGAATATTTTTTATTTTAATGTCTTAGAAAAAATAATTAACTACAGAGCAAAACAGCAACTTTGCAGATTCTTAAATCTGAAGCTAGATTATTTTTAGTAGTTAATTTAATAGATATATCACTGAAATAATTATGCAGATGGCATGCTGATATATCAAAAATCAGGAGGAAGGCAGCTTCTTGCTATTTGGGAACTCCTCTCGCCACTTGGGCTTCTCTGGGGTTCCACAAAACACACTGTACAAGGCCCCAGGCTTTTCCTCACCACACTGACCCCGTTCCCAAGCCCCGAGCCCCACGGGGAACCTGCCCAGCAGCGGCTCATCTCCTACACTCAGAGTAGGCCACTTCCTCGCTGAATCTTTTCTGACCTTCAGGAAGAGCTGCCCCTCATCCCTGGTGCCCCTTGGTAGCAAAAAAAAACAGTTTTTTTTTTTTTTTTCTCATACTGCCTTCAGCAGATAAGGGAATACTTTTGTTGACTGCCTGTTTCCTCGGCAGCAGAAAGCTCCTTCTGGGTGTAACTGGGTCTCCTTCACACAGGGTCCCCGCTGACTTCCTGCTGCTGAGTTCATTAGGGGTGCCTCCTCCTTCCCCCCAAAGCCCCAAAACTAAGATGAACAAATGGATGAATAAGTACATGGATGAATCAAGAAGCTCATATAATCACCTCCTCGGGAGGATAATAAAATTAAGGCTTCTTTCTAAAACATGTTTGTGTCTATCAAACCTTTTGTGGCAGTTTATGTCAGAAAATTTTCTACGTCAGGAAACATAATATTTAAGAGCATGGAATTACAGCGCAGACAGACCTGGGTTCTAAATCTGGTTCTGACAAACTAGCCTGATGTCCTTAGACACATGTTCTAACTAATCCCGAGTTTCCTCACTGGGAACTGGAGGGGGCAACAGCCAACGACTCATTCTGGGAAAACTAAAACAACCCACGAATATACTAAGCATAGTACCGGCACACGGAAAGGAGAGAGTGCTTGACACAGTTATCTACCTAAGGTGTTTTTAGGACATCTTAGCATGGACATCTTAGCGTGGACGTCTCAGCCTGGACGTCTTAGCGTGGATGTCTCAGCATGGACGTCTCAGCATGGACGTCTCAGCGTGGACGTTCCTGTCTGCATCTACAGAGGGTACCAGACAGAATGCAACATGTGCCTAATTATGTAGTGTTTTCAGTGGGAACGTCACACATCTAACCCACTTCTGTCTCCTCCACTGGTATCAGGCCACCAGATGTCATTTTTCTCTAGTTCCACTTGCCACTGATACCTTCCCACTGTATTACTTCATTGCTGTAAATCCTTTCTGTGGGTTTCTATTTTCCCCCATAGCTCTAATCTCACTCACCCTGTAATACGCTTCCCGCACAACACAGACTCCTGACACGCGTTTCACAGAGAACATGAGGACAAGTGTCAGCATTGTTCCCCGTCCCTCCTGAAGGGCCTTCAAATTTGTCTGCGTGATCCCTTCTCTCTGCAAAGCTGACTTCTACAGTGCTTCCTCTGGGGTTTTGTTCCTTTTCAAACTTTCTGCCTCTACCTTATCCTAGAAACTTCTCTTTTCCACTCTGCCTTGCCTTCTGTATGCAAATATTCTTAAAAATCCTCTACCTGGAGGGGCACCTGGGTGGCTCAGTGGGTTAAAGCCTCTGCCTCCAGTTCACGTCATGATCGCAGGGTCCTGGGATCGAGCCCTGCATCGGGCTCTCTGCTCGGGCGGGGAGCCTGCTTCTTCCTCTCTCTCTGCCTGCCTCTGTGCCTACTTGTGATCTCTCTCTCTGTCAAATCAATAAAATCTTTAAAAAATAAATCCTCTATCTGGAAATGGAACAACCGATAGAGCAAGACGATCCTTGTCCCTTAAAAGCTGAAGACTGAGCCCTCTCCCTGCATTCACTGTCCACTTTCCTGACATCCTTGCTTCCTCCCTGCCAAGTTCTCTGTCTAAAAGTTCTGTCTCTGAAAAACTTCCAATTGTCAAATCAAAGGGCTGTTTCCGTGTAAGCTCTTGGCAGCATTTTTGACATTTATTGACCCTGTTCATTCCCTAAGACTCTCCTTTCTCATGGTTTCCATGGTTTTACCTCTCTTTCTGCTGTTTCAGTCACATCGTCAGACTCTTCCCATTGCCCCAGGATCCTATCTACAGCTGTTTCCCCACCACAGGCCAATCTTACTCTCACCAATCCGCCTGTGCTCCCAAATCTCTCTTCAAACTGTCTTCAAATCCCAGGCCCTTGTTTCCGGCTGAGCTTCTCTCACATGCACCGCGAGCATGACGTTTGAAGAGCAGAGTGCGTTTCCTTCCCTCCTGACCAAAGCCTGTCTGCTTCAGGCTAGCGCACACCTTGATTCTAACTCATAGACCATGAGTTAGAGGCCTGAACAAACCTTGCTTTACTGAGTTGTAACCGTTGATAAGTAACTTTGCCTCTTATTGCCTCAGTTTCCTTATAATTCTGGAAGTCAAGAAACCCACTTGTATGTGAGCTGATGAACTAAGACAATGTCTGTAAAATCCAAAACACAAAGGAAGCCCCCTCTCTCCGGGTTGCCTTATTAGCTTTGTTAACGAGGAACAGTTATCCTCCTCATTCTTCTCTCGTCTCTCCTGACACTCTGAGGCAGAACCTTCTACCCCCACATTGAATCATGGATCCCAAACTTCCCTAGATCTCTGTTTGCATGCTGTCTTCCCTCTGCTTTGTGGTCTCCTGAGCTCATACTGAGTCGCTGAACTCTCACATCTGGCATTCAATGACCCGGCACGCCTAGGCATTCAACATGTATTAGATGAATTGCATTGTTGAACAGAGCTTGTTAAAAATTATATAATACACGATTTTCAATAAGAATCTAGAAAGAATATAGTAAAGTCCATGTCCCGAGACTCCTTTTGATTTGACTCCTATTTCTGTTTGTATGTGGGATAGATGCTGCTCTAAACAGACCAATCCTTTTGATTCAAAGATAGTAAAGTTCATGTCCTGAGACTCCAAAATATGCAGTTTACTGCCAGGGGAACAATGCACATTTTTTAGGTAACCTGGGTGAGTCACTAATAGAAAGGCCTATTTCAACAGCAATCCCAGGAAGCCTTGTGGAGGCAGCTTTGGTGTTCCTGGCAAATCTCTGGGCAGGCTTTCCCATCCAACATGCACACTGTGGAAATGCCGTAGTTATCGGTTCACTGCTGGGTACGTACTTTTTTTTTTTTTTTTTTTTTTTTTGAAAGGTAGGTTAGAATTTCCCTCCAAATTTTCTTGAGAAAAAGCTGAAAAAATGGAAACTTCTTAAGTAATTGATTTAGCTTCCCTGAAGTTCCTGATTCTTGGCCAGTCAGATATTGGAAATTGCAGTAAGATTCTTTCTTCTGCTGTGCTTTCAACATTTTGGTCCTTAATCCATATAAAAGTGCAGTTGCTATGAGAGAATGTTGTTGGGTCACTTAGAACACAGGAAAGGCAAAGAATGATCTTATAACACACACCCTGCAAGTAGAGGGGAGGGACAGGTAGTTCTTCTTATCTTTCTTGTATTTTTCTTCCTGAGAGAGCCTTGAATTAAGGGGCAGGGAAAGGGTGTGAGAAACCCTTGTGATATAGATAGCTCAGGTCACCAGATCATTTGCCCACTTGCTGTCCCTCCTCCCCTCCTTCTACTTCTGTGCGCACAGGGTACAAGTCGAGGGTGCTGCAGGGCTGTGGGGGGGACTCTCTTGAGACGTCCCCCTGATGCCTTCTGCATGTGGGCATTTCCGTTATTCTCCTCTCAACCACCTCCATTCCGCAGGCAGCAAACTGAGGCCCTGAGAAGCTAACCCTTGAAAATGGCACCCTGGCTGAGAGTTTCAAGGAAGCCTGTCATCTCTGACTGTTCAGGGTATGCCCCACAGCCTATTTCTGTTTGTGTGTGGGATAGATGCTGCTCTAAACAGACCAAGTAGCCGTGTTTTACTCACTAATAATGAACCTGACTCTTGTGTGACCAGTGCAGGTTTCAGAAAGGGGAAGAGATGAATTACCTCTTGACAGTGGGGGCAACTACTTTATAAACCTAGACTGACATTTCCAAATGCAGGGTCTACCCACAAAAAGGGAACAGATTAATCAAAGGGGGCAGATCTTCGTCTCTCAGAGTTTCTGTAAAGCAGAGCATGTGGGACCTCATCTCCCTTCTCTTGAGTTACAGCACAAGCAAACTTAAGACAGGAATGGCATTGGCCTCGTGGTGCAATTATCAGAATGGGCCGAGATAGTGCATGTGCCGCACACCATGTAAGCCTGATGAATAGAAAGTGTTCTATAAATCATAATGGTTATTTTATTTCTTTTATATATGTTTTATTATCTTGTTTTACTGCTCTCATTTTACTGACTTCTCTGTTGGAAACTCTTCCTCCACTGGAGACCCTTTTCTAACTCAAAGTCTCCCATAATTCCCTAGTCTAGCCAAGGGAAGGTGTCATGAGTCTACCTCTCTGACATGTGTTTGTCATTGAAAGCCAATCTCTCAGAATCTCCTGTGAGGGACACCAAACCCCCGGGAGCTGGCATTTGTGAAAGTGCCTCAAGGCAGGAAAAGAAGATTCCTGTGTGTGTGTGTGCGCACACGTGTGTGTGTGCGTGTGTGTGCGCACGTGTGTGTGTGTGTGTGTGTGTGTGAACACATGCACGTCTAGGGTTTGTTAAAAGATGAGGTGGGAGGTGTTGGGGCTTTGGATGGAAAGGGTTAATTTAAAACCCAAGGATTTCTTGGAAGGAAAGGCCACTATGCTGACGATCCAGAGATATCATGAGAAGGAGAGAGCTCCAGGGAGTGGGCAGAGCTATGGAAAGGAGTAAGAGGAGTAGGACCCCTTCCTGTGCTCCCCACTGTTTGCTCAGACTACTTGAGGAAGGCTGCTGGAGCTTTGGGAAGATGCAGAGCTAGCAATGGGTGCTGAGAAATATCTGTAGTTACTCACCACCTGGGTTTCTTATACTCTCTTCACTTACATTCTTGTTTTTTTTTTCCTCCTCTTTTCTTGGCTGTGGCATTATGACTGTATCCAGACTCCCATGAAATTCTTGCCACTCTCTTCCAAAGTGCTAACAATATTGTTTTTTCTCATATTTCTTTTTGATTGTATATTTTTTAAAGATTTTTTATTTATTTATTTGACAGAGAGAAACACAGCCAGAGAGGGAGAAGCAGGCTTCCCGCCGAGCAGGGAGCCCGATGCGGGGCTCGATCCCAGCACTTTGGGATCATGACCTGAGCCGAAGGCAGTCGCTTAACCAACTAAGCCACTCAGGCGCCCGGGATTATATATTTTTTTTTCAAGAAAAGGAGAAAAATGTTTCCATATCCACTCCACTGATCCAGCCACAGTGCCTTTGATTCAAAGAGGTATTTCCTGCAGAAGTTGTGTTTTTGTTCTAACCCTCTGCCACTAAAATAAAGACTGGAGAGGAAACTCCCTTTTCAGAATGGTCTCAACTTCTGTGGGGCTTCTATAAATCTCACTCTGTTCACTGCCCTGCTGCTCTAGGGTGTGAAGACAGCACAACTTCCCATCCAGAGCAGCTCAACTAACCAGGAAACTTGGCCAGGATCCTGAACTGAGTGGCCAGGGGACCAGGGACACAACAGGAGGCAATGCATGGCTAGTTCTAAGTCAGCTGCCCCAACTTATGAAGGACAGGGCAGACATTTTAAAATTCTTGTAAAAAGTAATGCTCTCACAAACTGGAAGGCTGTTCTGGCATCCACACCGATGTTCTTAGGCAAGCTAGTTTTGTGTGTTTAAGAACGCCGTTCCAGGGGCACCTGGGTGGCTCGGTGGTTAAAAGTCAAAGCTTCTGTCTTCAGCTCACATCATGACCCCAGGGTCCTGGGATCAAGCTGCACGTCAGGCTCCCTGCTCAGACCACTTCTCCTTCTCCCATCCCCCTGGTTTGTGCTTTCTCTCTCTGTCATATAAATAAAATAAAATCTTACAGAAAAAGAAAAAAAGAACTCCATTCCATTTCTGGACGTCGTCATCTTAATGATTATTATTTTAACTCTTCCCTTCAAAACAGGTCTTTTGGTAGCTATGGCAGTCTTGAAGAACAACAGAATTGGACATCTCAGACTTCCTGACTTCAAAATTTATTACAAAGCTACTGTAATCAAAATAATGTGGTACTGGCATAAAGAGAGACATACAGACCGATGGTTTAGAGCCGAGAAGTAAAACCCTTGCAGATATGCTCAAAGGATTTTTGACAACAGTGCTATGATCATCCCACAAGGAAGGACAGTCTTCTCAACAACTGGTGCTGGAAAACTGGATAGACGTCAGAAACAAACAAACAACCCCCCAAAACGGAAGTTGGACATTCCCTAGCACTATATACAAAAATTAACTGAAAATGGATTAAAGACCTAAACATAAGACCTAAACCCATAAAACTCTTAAGAGAAAACATAGGGGAAAAGCCTCATGACATTGGATTTGACAATGATTTCTTGGATATGACATGAAAAGCACAAGCAATAAATTAAAAAATTAAACTGGACTACATCAAAAGAAAAAAGAAACTTCTGTGCATCAAAGGGCACAACAGAGTGAAAAGGCCATCTGTGGAATGGGAGGACATATTTGAAAATCATATATCTTTTTTTTAAGATTTTATTTATTTATTTGACAGAGAGAGAGAGAGAGAGAGAGAGAGAGAGAGAGAGAGAGAGATCACAGGCAGGCAGAGAGAGAAAGGGGGAAGCAGACTCCCTGCTTAGCAGGGAGCCCGATGTGGGGCTCCATCCCAGGACTCTGAGATCATGATCTGAGCTGGAGGCAGAGGCTTAACCCTCTGAGCCCCCCAGGCACATATCTTATAAGGGGTTCATACCCAGAATATACGAAGAACTGCTACAAGTAAAACAACAACTAAAATAAAGCGATTTAAAAACAGGTAATGGATTTGAATAGACATTTCTTCAAGAAGATACACAAAAGGCATATGAAAAAGATGCTCAACATTACTAATCATCAGGGGAATGCAAATCAAAACCACAATGAGATACTATTTCATACCCATTAGAATGGCTACTACCACAAAAACAAAACAAAACAAAATATTGGCCAAAAAAAAAATAAAATATATGTTGGCAAAGATGTAGAGAAACTAGAAGCTTTGTGCACTGTTGGTGAGAACGTGAAATGGTTCAGCCTCTATGGAAAACCGTAATGTGGATTTCTCAAAAAATTAAAAAGAGAATTACGTGATTCAACTATTCCACTACCGGATATATATCCAGGAGGATTTAGAGCAGGGTCTCAAAGAGATAGTTGCACACTCATGTTCGTAGCAGCATTATTCATGATAGCCAAAAAACGGGAGCAATCCAAGTGCCCACTGATAGACAAATGGGTAAATAAAACGTGATATATACATTCAACAGAATATTGTTGAGTCTTAAAAAGGAGGGACATCCTGACAAATGCTGCAACATGGATGAGCCTTGGTGTCATCATATGAAATGGAATAAGCCAGTCACCAAAAGATATTGTGTGACTACACCTGTATGAGGTGGATTAGTCAAATCCATAGTAATAGAGAGTAGAAGGGGGTTACCAAGGGCTGTGGGGAGAGAGAATGGAGTATCGTTATTCAGCGGGTATAGAGTTTTACTTTTGCAAGATGAACGCGTTCTGGAGGTGGGTTGCCCAACAATGTGAATTTACTTAATATTCAACTATATGCTTAAGAATGGTTAAAAAGGCAAATCCTATGTTGTATGTATTTTACCATAAATAAACAAACCAACAAACCAACAAACCAGGTCTTTTGGTGAAAGCAATAGTTGGGCCTCAAATAGGCCAGGATTGAATCCTATCACATCGCTAATGTTAAGCTAGTGGCTCAATCTTGGTTAACTCTCAGTTCCCTCTTCTGTTAAATGTAGGGTATATATATTTCCCTGCAGGGTTGCTGTGAGGATGAAATGAGATATTATTCATAAAGCACTTAGCATGGAGTGTATTGCCTAGAAGGCACTCACTGAATATTGGCTCCCGTTAGCTAACATTCACCAACAGCCATCAGTGAGGGCCCATTGGATCGCAGAGGAAATGAGGCCCACACACAAGGTCTCTTGCGAAGAGGCAGCTCTGTACGTCTGTGGATTCTGTCTCTGCTTTTCTTCCAGACAGAAAGGGTTGATGTGCCGTTCACTGCAGATGCGACAGGCCGGTGATGTTTGGAAGTGGTGTTTCCAGGGTGCTCTCCCAGCTGATGTGCCTCCTTATCTCTGCTGACAGGAAGACAGAGGTCCTCCCACCCAGGCCTGCTTATGTACGCTGGAAATGCAAGTTGGGTAAGGGGTACAGAAATATTTATCTGTACGGCCCACATACTGCCTTTTCTTTCCATAGCTGGTGTTTCCCAGTTCCCCACAGAAATGCTCATTATGCTATGGTTTTTGCTGGAATATTGGTGGTTTCCCAGAAAAGCCCAGCTTCTTTTCTAGACCTCCGCTTGGCAATCTCGTGATCTTTGAGTGACAGAGATGGGCTAGGGTTTTCTGTCCTTGAACTCTGACATTAAATTTGAAGAATGTATTTGAACTGACGCCATTGTCATCTTGCCCATATGGGTTCAATATCAGATTAAGTGATGCTTTGTCTATTGCAAAAGGGTCACTCAGCTGTCTTGGGGTGTTCAGGGTAGCACTCTTCCAATGTAATGATGTAGGGAAGGTTGTGGGGAGGGAAGAGAGGACAGACGAAGAAGAGACTGAATTCTCTGGTGTTCATGGGCCAAGTGAAGGCAGTGACCTTTAAGCTATGTAGAAATACTGATTATATTCCTTTTATTGGCTGGGAATTCTGAGATTTCCAAAGTCATCTCACCAGTTTAAAGTATTAGACACCCTTCCTTCCTCTAAATCGCTTTACCCTTCGTGACCTTTAAAGTGCCTGAAATAATTTCCACCTTTGGGTTTTTTCTTATTATATGAAGCAATAGGTATTAAAGTAAAACTTTTCCTTGGAGATGAGTTTATCAACTTCCTGTCTCTGAGACTGGAGTTGCCTGAGAGGCCCCTGGAGGGAAGAAGTACCGGCTCAGAGTGGGTGTGTGAGGCGACACAGCGGAGAAAGGCACAATGGCCCAGTGCTGGGGTCCCCACAAAGTACTTTTACAATGGCATCACGCAGGGATGCAGACGCTGGGACCCCCCCAGACCTTCCCAATCAGAGACCTGGGGCTGCGCCCAGCATTTTGTGTCAGGAAGCTTCCAGATGGTCTTGATGTCACCGGAGGCTAGAAACACTCCTCTACTGGCCACAGGCCCCCAGTTTCTGTGTATCAAGAACACACTGTGCTCCTGGCTTTGTTTTAGATGATTATATAATTTTATCTACTAATTACCGCAATCCTTTGAGGTTGAAAAGCCTGATAGTGACCCCTTTCTGCCCAAAGATGGAGGGAGAACCCGTGCTAAGCCAGTGGTTTGAAATTTTCTCCCAGGACCAAACAGAAGGAAAGAATGAGTTATTCTCACAACCTCTGTGTCCTAAAAACATCACCTGTTTTCCTCAAGGCTCCAAGGTATGAAAATAGGAGCATATTGTCTATGCATCCCTTGCACTGATGAATACCACATGTGATTGAGAGGAACTGGTTAATTAATACCCAGGATACACTTAACGTTGTGCATGTTCTGAACATACTAAGCTCTTCTTTGTAATTCCTACTCCCTCTCCACCAATTTTTATTCCTACGTCTTTTTTTCTCCAGGCTACTTCTTTCACACTAAAACGTCATTTCTATATGACTTCCTTCATTAAAAATATTACCCATATTTTCAAGTTCAGTCCTTCTAGACCTTTCTTAAATGCTCACGTTGGACGATTCTCATCCTCACCTCTATCTTCCCACAGCCTTTTATCTTTACAATTTCACAAACCCCATGATGCCCTGAGAGCCCAGCATGACACAAACAACCAAAATCACTTGTTAAATGTAGAAACAAACACACTGAACAAAATCATAGGCATTCAAGAAATCAGTTTCCCTTATCACTTTCACCAGATGAGATGTTTTGACTATTTCATATTCTTTTTTTTTTTTTTAAGATTTTATTTATCTATTTGACAGAGAGAAACACAGCCAGAGAGGGAACACAAGCAGGGGGAGTGAGAGAGGGAGAAGCAGGCTTCCCGCCGAGCAGGCAGCCCAATGTGGAGCTCCATCCCGGGTCTCCGGGATCATGACCTGAGCCGAAGGCAGTCACTTAACCAACTGAGCCACCCAGGCGCCCCTATTTCATATTCTTTTTCCAGGTACATTCAGAGATTTTTTTTTTTTTTAATGGAGAAAATATCCCCCTCTCTAATACATTATAGGTATGTGTTTATTTCACTCTTAATTGTCAAGTTTCTCTTCAAAATAGCCTACGAATGCAGCTGATAAACAGATTCCATCTGGTGTGTCCTGAACTCCACTCCAGTTCTGTGGTCCCACATGCTGTCTGTCCTGGATGAGGGCTCGAGGCGCTATGGTCCATGTACTGAGGGCCTGCTCCTCCTTGTCTGCAATTGCCTCAACTTTCTTTGATTTACTGCTTCTTTACCTCTTTCCTCTCTTTAACCTCATCATTAATTCATTCATAAATTTCCCAATGGGATTAGAATGGGTGATTAATCCATGTGCCAGGGTAAGGAACTGTAGGCAAAACAAACCCCGTGAAGAAAGGCAGGGGCATGAAACCTTCAAAGAGCTCCCATTACCTGCTGTGCCTTTGCCCATGTAGATGACTGGAAATACCGATCCATCCAGTCTAAGAAGGCTTTCTGATGCCTGCAGGTGGCACTGACCACCCACACTCTATCACCGTACTATGCTTCACAAGACCCAGGTCAGGGTGCCACACACTTATGTATGTTCCTCACCAGTCTCTCTGCTACCACTCCATCAGCCCATCAGTGAGGAGAAGGAGGTCTCATGCATATCTGTCCCCTGGGTCTCCCTCTGTCCTACAGATTGGGCACTTAAGTATTTTTGAATGACTATGGATAGACTGTTGGAGAAATAAGTAAATGAATTTAATAAATTTGAGGGATATGTATCATGTTTATACGTTTCTGTATGTTTCTACATTCCTGACTTAATCCACCATTTTGCTTGAAAACCACAGAGCTAAAGAATTGTGAGTTGGGGACCATGTGCAATTCTTTTTTTTTTTTTTTTTTTTTTTTTAGGTTTTATTTATTTGACAGAGAGAACACAGCCAGAGAGGGAACACAGCAGGGGGAGTGAGAGAGGGAGAAGCAGGCTTCCGGTTGAGCAGGGAGCCCGATGTAGGACTCGATCCCGGGTCTCCAGGACCATGACCTGAGCCGAAGGCAGTCGCTCAACCAACTGAGCCACCCAGGCGCCCCCCATGTGCGATTCTTATTCACCAAAGACTTCCTTAAACCGACCTGGTTTCAACAACTGATATTCCAGGGATTACCACAGGAAGGTAAGAAGAAAGGAAAGCTGTTTCAGCCAAATTTTTAACCAACCCAAGAGTGGCCCAGTGCAGAGACACATATAATGAAGACACAGCCTTCTTCTGGAAGGTGGAGGCAAACGGTGTCAGATTGCATTTCAAGGAGCAGCTGAAGCTCCGTGATGGCCCCGTTCTCTGTGTTGGGAGAGAGTTGAATGACTTCCGAGAGAGAGCCAAGGGCCCGAAGTGAGTCATTTCCTCCTCTGGCTCTCTGGGCTGGCCTGCAAGACTGATTTGGAATGGATTTGGAGTGACCCCTGATGTGTTCTTACCCCCCACAAAGTAGCCTTAAAAAATATCTTTGTGCCTAACCGGACATGAGTTAAACTAAAAAATGACTCTGTGCTAGCCAGTAACGTAGGTCATCAAGCTAAGGGGCGGGGCTGCAGCTGGGGAATGATGTTTGTGTTGTCTCACCAAAAGTGTCTCTTGGGGAGGGGAGAAATGTCAGGCAGGACATCCTACTAAGAGGGGCAAGCTTAGCCCTGGCCACAGTTTCTTAGAGCAGCTACTGAATAAGGCTGCATCACTCTGATGACTGCACTAGTGGGACCCATGGGGGAATGTGGAACTTTGCAGGAGAGCTGGACACACACACACACACACACACACACACACACACACTCACTCATATACATGGATGCCCCAGGGTGGGTGCATTTTGTAAAGGGATTCTTTCACTGTCGGCACCTGACAAGTGCTGAACCTGGAGATTAGCAGGGTCAGCATGGCTGGGTGTGCGTAGGGGGTAGGGGGGCGCGGGGATGGCTTAAAAGCACCTGCCCCCAAATACATCTCCTTGGTGACAACAGGCCTTGGTGACAGTGCACAGGCTTCCTAATCAGCTGAGCGAATCTCGGGGCTAGGCACGGAGTGCACTGGGGAGAAATAGCCAGAGGAAGAGAGGGAGCCAGCTCCAGTTTGCTAAAAGAGATATTAAATTTCAACCCCTGGAGGAAAACAAAAAGTGAAAATGAAAAATGGAAAATGGTAAAGCCCGGGCTTATTTTTGGTGCTAGTTGTCTTTTCTTAAAAACGCATACGTGACCTCTGAGCCCTTGCAATGGGGAGACACGTGTTTCGGTCACGGCTGCCTGGGTGCCGCCTGGGGCAGGGAGGCAGCTCCCCGACTTGTTTCTGGATCGCGCGGTGGCGAGGAGCGGGCAGCCTGACCCTCCGCACTCTGCCTGATCCAGCACACATGTACTTTCTTGTCCCTGAGAAGCGGACGAGTTTCCGGAGCCCTGGGCTGAGACTCTGTACCAGCTTTGGTGCAGCTGTGATTTTACAAGGGGCGCTGCCTCGAACCCCTCTAATCCTTACTCCAGACACCCTGAACTCCTAAGGCCGGTGTGCATGCGTGCACGCATAGTTCTAAAGGGGTTTTCAGCTGTGCTCCTGAGAAAGTGGCTACATCCAAAATAAAAAATAATAATAATAAAAAGAAAAATAAGTAAAAGAAAAGGGAAAAAGGGTGGGGAGTTGGTTAGTGACACAATCGCCTGATTCTGACCATGAGCTATTTCTGTAGCTTTAATGTTTACAACAGCAAAAATAACGTCATTATCCCAGGCTCACCTAGTTGTGTCTTTCAATTCCTGTTTCTTTTTCTGCGGCCAAGTGACAGATATCATCCCCCTTGTCTGCTCTGAACCCTGTTAGAACTAATCCAGAATTAAGAGTATGAGAAGCATTCAGCGGGGGAAGGGGGAGAGGGTCTTGGAAAACAATTGTAGCTAGTCATAGAATTGCACAACCAACTTCAGATTTTTTTTTCGTCAAGACTTATATTTTGGGAAGGAGCTGTTTTATGAATGGATATAGGCCTGACACACAAAACGCGTGGGCTCCGTCTGAGGGCCCTGTCTGGGTCAGCTGCGACATCTGGCTCTTATGAATCTGGCATATTGTGACTCACGGATACACAAATAGTAATCCTTGATAGCGACCGCTTGTGACTGCCGACAAACAACATCAAACGCGGGGGAACTGCTGTGGCCACCTCTGCCGAGCTGCTCAGGCCACCGCTGCAGGGGGGGTCATGGGACCCCCGGGATTCTGCCCCGGGTAGGACTCCAGGCGGCCCCCCCACCCCAGCTGGACAGTTTACAGCCTGGCAGTCTCCAGAGCTCTCCTCTCAGAAGAAAGGGGCGGAGGGCAGGCACCTATGATGGCAGATGGCCTAGACTTGAACCCCGACTGAGCCATGCCTCAGATAAGAATGTGACCAATTTTTTAACTTCTCTGGGTCTCTTCATCTCTTAAGCAAGGAAATTAAGATTTAATGAAAATAGCTAACATTTATTGAACCCTCCCATGGGCCACGTATTGTCCTAAGAATGTTAGAGGTATTATTCCAGTTAAAGACTCCGAAGATGGGATGTGCTGGGCGCGCTGGCCAGGAGAGGGACTGGGGCACAGCAGCAGTGACAGTAGGTCTTGCCTCTGGAAACCCTGCGCTCCGTCTGGGGACTCTCAGGCACTGGGTTCCAAGCAGGGCTCACTTTGCTTCCCGGGGGATATTTGGCAATGTCTGGAAACATTTTTGGGTGTCATGGCTAGGGCAGAGGAGGGATAGTACTGGTCTTTACAGGACTGAGGGAGACAGGGATGAGGTTTCCCGTCCTACAGTGCTCAGCGCAGCCCCACGAGGATCACCCGGCCCCACAGGTCAATAGGGTTCAGGTGGAGAAACTGTGCCCGAGAGCCTGTCCTCCCAGTAATCCCACTCACCCTAATCGTACCCACTAGGAGGGGTGTGCGGAAGATAGAACGGGCTGATGCATATAGAGCACTAAGCACGATGCCCGACACACAGTAAGTGCTCAATAAATTCAGACTTCCATTTCTGCCACTACTTGCTTTTTATCCCCAACCTCTTTTCTGTTATTAGCAGTCTTTTTTTTTTAAGATTTTACTTATTTATTTGACAGAGAAAGATCACAAGTAGGCAGAGAGGCAGGCAGAGAGAGAGGAGGAAGCAGGCTCCCTGCTGAGCGGAGAGCCCGACGTGGGACTTGATCCCAGGACCCCGAGATCGTGACCTGAGCTGAAGGCAGAGGCTTTAACCCAACTGAGCCACCTAGGTACCCCTGTTATTAGCAATGTCTTGAAGGGTGTTTGGACCTTGGCGTCATGTCCCTTTCTGAAGGGCCCATGAGGCATCAGAAAAGAAAAAGATATATCTCCTTTCTCTTCTTAGTGCCTGCTGATGCTGCTTTTCCCACCAAATGCCTTCTGTGGTCAGCTCTTCAGGGAGATGTGGGCCTGGCTTTGTCGGAGAGGTAGCTCTCATCCTGCTCCCTGTGAAAATCCCCTGGGTGGGCTGGGCTGGATTCTCCCCAGTGAGGGAGAACCAGCAGGTTCATCTAAGAATGATTAATGCCAATTTCCAAGGGACTATGAAACTGGTTTCATAAGTGAAGACTCATAAATGAAGGGTGCCTATGTTTTCCTGTTACATATCTAGCCTCTGTTTATTTCTAGAATATCTTTAAAACTCTCTTCTTCCCTGGAAGTTGGGAAGCCGGGTAGGTCAAGAGAGAGAGAGAGAAAAAAGTAATGACTTCAAAGATCAGCAAATGCTGTACTTACTGTAAAAGGTAACCTGGATGGGGTGGGGGGACAACTTGACTTCTGTTTATATGCACTTCCAGTCCCCCGGGAGAGCAGTTTGAAGCCCCAAGTGCATATCTGTCATTTGCTGAGGGGCTGAGAACCTGTGGCTCACTCAGTGTTCTGCAGGCCAGCAGCGGGGTGGCCCAGACCCCCGGGGCTCCTCCATCGGCCACTCCGCTGTGTCGGAGCACAGGCGGCCATCGGGGAGGCCAGCAGGCGTCCGCCCAGGCCCCCGGGGCTCCTCCCTCGGCCCCTCCGCTGTGTAGGAGCACAGGCAGTTGCAGGCCAAGGTACTTACAATTCCACAGCCAAACTTCCTTTTGTGAATGTCGGCCACGTGCTGGCTGAGCCACAGAACATGTATTAACTGATACAGTGTTCATAATAGCCCAACAGGAGAAGTTCTAGTTTTATCAGCATTTTAGATATGGGGAAACGAAGGCACAGAGAGGCAAAGCAGTTTGCCCCCAGCACACAGACGGAACGCGGCAGAGCTAAGAAGGTACCCCAGGCAGTGCAGGGCCGGACGCCACGTTCTCAGTCACTAGGCTGAGCGCCTCCGTGGAGCAGGGGTCAGATGGCATCGAGTCACGGTGCACCAAGGTTCCACAGCTCAGTAGAGCGAGGAGTTCAAGGGGCAACGTTAATACCTGAGGCATCTGAGTTGCCTGTATTCTTTACGAGCGTTTTTATATTTTGCGGAAAGGGTAGAAACTGGTGAGGGGGCCCACATCGTTGTGGATCAAAGAGCCCTACACAAGCATGGTATCAGAGGTGAGGAGAGCCGGCCAGAAGATGTCACCCTGAGCAGGATACGGGGAGGGCGTCTGAAGTGTTGACCTTCAGCTCTGAGCTCTGTCCAACCCTAGCAAGACAGTCATGAATGCATACCTTCCGCGGACCAGTGAAGACGCAGGTTCCGCCCTGCTCACCGGTGCGCCTGTGGAGAGGCACCACGACAGCCAGAGGAGGGACTCGCCACACAGTCCCCAGATACAAGTTAGCCTGTCCAGAGAGATGTTATTAATACAGAATTGTTCTGGGATTCTGTCACGTGTTAGAACTGTTTAATCTCCATTTTAAAAGATTCAAGGATTGGACGCGCTGTAGGGACTGAGTTAGAGAAACGGACAAAAACCCTGCACACAGGTAGGCCCTGGAATTCTGGCCATCTCAAGAATATCCCTTCTATTAAAACTTTTAAAGCCTGCTACACTGTAATTAAGAGAATCTTGATCATTCGGTTACATCATCTGTCCTAAAAATGCTGGTATTAGTCATTTACCAACCTGCTACCCACTAGACAGGAAAGGTTGGAGAGGGAGCTTTATAAAGGCATCGATGTTCTTTGGATTGTCATGCTTATACACTAATCCTTAAAATTCTTCCCTTTATATGTGGAGAAGAATCTGAGTCCTTTCACGGTCTTGGGGCGCACATGCCCGGCCATGGGCATTGTGTTTTAGAGGATAATGAGACTAGACTAGAATGCTACTCTGTACTCTGGGCATTTCCTAGGGGTGCCCATGGATTTGCCTTACACAACCTCACAAGCTCTTCTCATCCCTTTTGTAACCAACGGTCACGCGGTGGCAGAGCAAACACCAGGATTAACGTGATGATCTGCGTGGCTCACTCACGACCACTTCTGCCTCAGAGGTTCACTCGCAGCCTTCTGCCCTCCCAAACCCCCCACTGCTGTCTTCCCCCCAGTGCAGCGCTGCCGCTCTCTGGGAAGAACCGCTATTCTGCGAAGTCTGGTACACGAATACCAATCCTTTCTTACTGGACATCCACACTATTTGCCATGGGTGCTCGTTCACCTCATAATCTTCTGAATTTCACTAACATGCAAGTGACTCTGACTTATTACTCTTCTGCTCTCCCTTACGCCCTCCTTGGAAGCAATGACTTCACAGCTTCCAAGAGCTCTCCATAGACAGCTGGCCACTGGCTGTATGCAATCCCCCAGTAACCTCAACTTCATTTGCCCCGAGCTCAATTCTGTTTCCACCCCATCCTCGCTGCTCTTTGTGGATTCTGTACCTTTAGTAGACATTACTGCCATCTTCTTAATAACCTGCTCAGAATATGAACTGGGGCTCCAAACTTTCCTTATCCCCCCAATCCCAGCAACTACCGAGTCTGACCTCTACCTTTGAATATATCTGGACTCTATTCCCTTCCCACAACCGTTGTCTTTTCACTCTTGCACAATTGCAACAGTGTCCTCTGCTGCTCTTCTTGCCTCCACATCTCTCCTTTCAACACCATCCTTACCATGGCCAGTCACATCTGGGCTACATGTGGTCTTCAGGTCGAAGGACCTTTCACTCTAGAATCCAAAAAAATGTCACGTTGTTTAAAGTAAAGCATGCTCACAACATAGAATGTGAGGTAGTGTTTTCGATGTGTGTGTGCGTGCGTGTGTGTGTGTGTGTATGGCACACACTCATGCCCACACACACAAATGTATTCCCCACCTCAATGACTCAGGATTTAAAGCGTCAGTTTGCAAGTTTCTAAAAGCATATCAGAGGGGGTGCCCTACAGTAGAAATTGAGGAAATCAGACAGGCAGTTACGTGGAAATTAAATTAAAATTAAATTACACTAAATTAAAATGTAAGCTCCTTAAAGACAGCTGCTCATGGTCCCTTGTTACGCCTCACAACACTTAGCAAAGTACCTTGTTTAATGTGATCGGGTTCAGACCCAGGAAAGAGAGAACTTGCATTAATCAAAAGCAGATGGGAGCAGCTGAACCAATACAGGTTAGAACATGTCAGTCTGAGAGAAAATGGAAGTGGATTTCAGAAGCAAAATATTTGTGTGTGATGAGTTGGAGTTCGGGGAGTTTTTATTTTTTGTGTGGTTTTTGTTTTGTGTTGTTTTTTGTTTTCTTTCTTTCTGTCTTTCTTTTTACTTTTTGAATGGAAAAAAAGAGGCCCCAAGGAGCCAGGGAGACGCTAATGATGAAATGCTTTGCACATATGGGATGGAAAATTGTGCTCAGTTAAGTCAAAAAGCAGCTCCTGAAGAACGTATTGTGGCTGCGGCTTCACAGGTGCCTGGCCCTCTGGCCGGCCACATCACTGCCCCATGTGTTTGGCGCTGGTTCTCCACTCCAGCCGCCATGCGGGAAGGTCATATTCAGTGAGGCAGAAACTTCTAGAACTGCTTGGAACTGCTGCTCATGCCAGAGAAGATTCCCTCCTTCTCACCCTTTTATCCACACACAGGAGCATTAAAGAACTAAACAGCTCTCATCTCAACTTCCTCCCAACCTCACTCTTGGCTCACTCTCCTCTGAGGAGCAGCTGTTTTTCAGCTGATGTTTAAGCACACACTCTCTGACTTAAATGACTCAATTTCTTCATAAAGGAAAGAGCTTCTTTTCTCTGGTTTGTTTTAATTTCTCCTAAATATCATTCCTATAGGAGTACCTCACTTTACACATTTTTACCTCTTCTCAGAAACATATGGTTTATGCACCGATATAAATCCAATATTTGCAAATTGAATCAGTGTTGAAATTCACCCAGAAAGGATGCCATTTAAAGAGACCATGTGGGGAACCCTTTAGAAAAAAAAAATACTTTTTTAATGTGTTTCTTTTCTTTCTTTCTTTGTCCTTTTTCCCCCCGAAGCCAAGAATCCTTTGATAATGCAAATGATGGATTCTCTTCACTCTTTTTACAGAAAACTACACTCCACGTTTACAAGCTTAGCAGATCTGACCGATGCGCACTGCGGCTTCTCGGAATGGGACACCCACTTGTTCCCCGGCAAGTAGTTCCTCTTAGGCCACGGCCTAGCTCCATATGTCTCTCCTCACTTTTCCAGCTTCTTCTTCCTTTTCAGAAAATGGTGGCTATGTTGCACAGTGGTAAAGATATTAGGGCTCATACGTCTAAACAACTGCCATCCCCACCAAGTTATCATGTTGGGACAACCCGGAGTGTTCTGGCTCTGTATACTGCAACTGTTCTTAGTTCCAGTGTGGACGTGGCACTGGATGGACGTCTACCAAGCCGCGCATCCCGGCATGCCAGCTCCAGGATGGCTGTGCTTCTGCGGAGTGCCCAGGGTCTGATCATCAGAAAAGTTAGTCTTCAAGGCCCTCTGCCTCCTATCCCTGGGCCCTTACCTCCTCAGGGTACCCTCCCTCCCACCAGTCCTTTTGTCTTTATCTTTATTCTCTTCTAGAAGCATTAACGGCTACATTTAAATGGTGCCTACTGCACACAGGCACTGTGCTCACCAATCTACATACACCGACTCATCTGCACAGTAACTTGATGTGGGGGGTGCACGGTCAGCCTCTCTGTCCTGCGCAGAAGGAAACTCGGGCTCAGAGAGATGGAGGCCACACTGTGGCCGAGCTGGGACTCCGAGACTGAATGAGCCTGTCACGTGGCCACGTCTAACCCACCCTGACTGTGAACAGTGTCAGTGTGTCTGTGTCCTTCCACGTTAATAACTCACATTCACTTTGCCCTTAGCAGATACAGGGCTTTGATGTCTTATTTTATTTAATGCTTATAATATTCCTCACCATCCTTGTAATTATCACTATTTATAAATGAGAAATCTGGGTAAAGTACAAGGGCACAGAGCTATCAAGTTGGGGAAGAGGGCATTTACTCATTAACTTTATCCACTGTGGTGTGTAGTTAAGCTGAACAGAAGGAAAGGATCAGACCTCCATTAAAGGAATTTTAGAGTAGGGGCGCCTGGGTGGCTCAGTTGGTTAAGCGACTGCCTTTGGCTCAGGTCATGATCCCAGAGACCCAGGATCGAGTCCCACATAGGGCTCCCTGCTCGGCGGGAAGCCTGCTTCTCCCTCTCTCACTCCCCCTGCTTGTGTTCCCTCTCTGGCTGTGTTTCTCTCTGTCAAATAAATAAAATCTTTAAAAAAAAAAAAAAAGTAATTTCAGAGTAGCAGGACGGATAACAGAGTTCTGAGGACAGGGTTTAGAAGCACCTGAAATTTTATCATGCAAATCTGATTCTTCTTATCGGATTCACCTTCTCTTCCAACACACACATACGCGCACACACACACACACACACAGACACGCACACACGCGCGCGCACACACACGCGCGCGCACACACACGCACGCACACACACACGCACACATAC